>JAJEKV010000684.1:0-117243 GCA_021234155.1 Isoetes taiwanensis
CCCTAGTACCTACTTGAAAATTATTATTGAAGATGCCTTACAAGAATGTAAAGACACATTTGAAAGGTGAAGTGACCACAATTGATATGCACCCGTGAGCACTTTTGGAAAATAGCGTATCGAAGGAATGTTACAATTCCAACAAAAAGCGGCAACAAAAGCAATAAAGACAAAAAAGGTAAGTGCTTAAAGAAATACCTTTCAAAAGGACAATACCCTAAGGCTCCTATCCTTGGAAACACTGTTTCAAGAAGAAGGCTATGGGACCGCAACTCCCAAGAGAAAGAAAAGATAGAGAACTTAAAAAGAAGCATATGCAGCCTACACAAAGTGAACTCAATAACAACGCTTTGCGGCACCGTGGAGTGACAATACACTTGATCTACCTAACACCCAGCTTTTTCCCCATGCTATCATTAATGTACCGTAGAAGCATTGGTCAAGAATATGACTAAGTCCTTTGGCAAAGCGCAACTTAGGTACTCGCACCCTCCGAAACTTTGGAAGTTCACATGGTCGACATCAATGATACACTATTAGTGAAATTCTATAAAACCGAATAAGGCCGAGTATAGCTCGACAAGACCAAAATTGACGCCCCTTTGACATGAGGGCATTTGAGAAAGAGTGCACATGCCCCAATGGAATCTACATTAATCAAAAACATATGGTACCTATCGTGGCCTCGCAGCAGGATTATAAAAAAAAATATGGAGGTCTTTAGCCCATATTTCAAGTGTGCTTGTGACATGCTCCCTAATAATAAATGCAATGAAAATATCACATGGTTTGACCAAGGCATTTGGTATATCCTCAATAACCTTGGCAAGATGTACCAAAAAGGACCGGCTTACACTTCTTTGCGCTTATTAATATGTTTCCACCAAGCTTCAAAAGTTTGTAAAATGCCCATGTGGCCTACTTCAAATTTAGGCATATGGCCAGCCAAATGGCCACCGATCCGCAATGAACTGAAGTAGACATACAAAGAAAAAGTATGCTACATAATTGGTTGTAGCTACGGGAAATGATGATTGATCCGCATAATTTTGTAACTAAGGAACCGTTTGAAAGTGGGAGACCTCCCAAAAAATGTAAAGAATAAGAGAAGGGGGCTCAAATAGCACTTTTTTCATCCAACAACATGACAAAGATGCTTACTACCCAATCCAAATGTTCATGGAAGAAGAAGAACGAGAAAAGATCGCTGAGGCTGAAAAATATAGTACCGGGCTCAACATCCAAGCATCGGGTTTATTCCAGTGGACCTATCAACACAGAGAATTGTCCGGCTTCACAAAAGCAAAAAAAATGATGGGCGTAAGATGTTTCCACTTGACATACAAATGCGGACTTCACCAATGAGGTTTCCAAGTAAGTTCTTACCGTTCTATTTCAATTTTGTTTTCAAAGACAGCTTAAATACGCTGACTTTTTGCACATGGACTTGTTTTGTATATAATCCTCGCAAATAGTCACCGCCTTTATTTCACATCGCCTTTTGCTTTACACCATCCTCATTTGCGGTAATCGGTGGTTATAATACTGATTCATAAATAGAACAAAGTTGTTTTGTGAAGGAGGATAATACTACTCATTGTATCAGACCTAGACCTGATTTCTTCAAATTTTTATAAAAATGACCCATGCAGATTCAAATACCAGTACTTCATTTGTTAATGTTAGGGGAAAATGTCTCGCTTTTACATATATTCCCTTTCTTATCTAGATCTTTCTCCATTAAACAGTAATTTGTAGAGAGGCCCACTAGATGGCTAGAAAAGATGTTAATAACCGATAGGATCTTGAGGAGAATAAGAAAAGAAGATCACTATCCATCTTATCTATACATCTAGACTAATGGATGCTATCAGGTTCAAGACTATATTAGAAAGTAGTACCTCTCTTTGTGGAGAGGAAGGAATAAAGGCACTGTAGACAAGACCGGATTGGGTGGAAATACCTCCCCTAGTGGATCACGATACAAACCTTTCTCTATCTTTTGTTGAGGATGCATGCCCAAGTGCCCGTGGTTCTAACAGAGATCTTACCGCATACATAGATCCCAAGTTCGACATGTTCTAACCACGATATAAACATCATACGTAATGTAAATTTAAGAGGGTCAAGCTTATGAAAGGGTTAAATCATATACCCCATCAGACCCTCAATATAAAATGAGTGTATGAAGACAGCTTGTGGAAAGTTTGAGATCTTTTTCATTCTTCACGATTTGATATCAAACCCATTGATGAGGGCGTATACAAATATATAGAGATCCATGCCCGTGAAATGGCTTATGGCATGATGAAAGAGTACCTTCACGACAGAAGGTAAAATCAAACACTACGCATTTTGAGGAAGACCTAATAGCAGCTTTAAAATCTCAAATGGGTGGTAAAAATCTTTACATAGCGGGAGCTGACAAAGCTACAAACAACCCGAAGCTTCATGTGCCCACAATTAGCTAAGAATTTAGCTCTTGAAAGACTCAAAGCAACCGTGCATTTTATGTCCTCCTCGAAAACCTGTAGGTGACATTCGTGATGGAGTTGTCAGCAGCTATTCACAACATATTGAAATCGCTTATTAACCATGACATGAATCCCGCACCCTACCTTGTGCCTATACCTCTACCATTACCATATCTTTGTGTATCTACAAAGCCCATAAAATAGCTTCCTACTGATCACAAATGCACACAATTCAGCTTTTTCCGACATAGCTAGCTTGATTACCGCTTGCCTTAAAAGTATTCTTGATATCCGCCCGAGAGGTCTCTAGGGACCTTTGTAAGAATTTTCGATCTTTTGTGGAAAAAACTTTAATCCAAATTGGATGATCAATTCCGCTTATGAGGTGGCCCCTTAATCTTCCCGAAAGATTTTTAGTTTATTTGTCACTGATGTGACAAAATGTTATGAATGCATACCTCTAAATGGTGAGACGGGATATGTCAAGTCATGAGGGATGTCATCACGCGCCTTTACATACCGCCAGAGGTCTATTCACAAGAATAACAAATTATGGATTAAAACCAAAGGTAATAATGGTCTTCGCTTGACTCCAAATGGGATCATCGCGGATAAACAACCCTCAATGCCGGGCGTAAATGACTAGAATTAACCTCATTTACAGCAAATGAGTGGTTATTGGAAAACCGCTATTATGCACAACGTAGCACCCGAAACAAAGAATGCGCATACCGGGATGGTTTTTTCATCGCCACCAAACCGGGTGCAATTTGTATTTAGCTTGAATGAGTTAAATTTCATCCGTAAACCGGCCAGTGAGGAAGATACCCAGATATTGCTTAATAGTTCTTTAGGTATATGGATGATCTATTACTTGTGAATTGTGGAAATCCTCTCCCGCCTTTGATAAACAAAAGACCTTTGATTTATGACCTTTAATTTTATTGAAATTAAGAATGAGACAAAAGATTTCATCGGTTTGGCCGAAGAAATAGGTGTTAGGGGATGATCGCTTGTTTCCTCGAAAGTATGAAGATTCATATCTTGAACGCGAGCTTTAGGTGTATTTGTAACCTCCAAATATGATAAAAGAGAGACTTTGCCCTTTGCGCTAAGAAATAACGGATGTATCGACAAACCGCAGACTGATTTCCGTGCTAGTAGTAAGGTGATTTGTTCAATAAGTAATGCCTAGCCCTTTACGCTCACAACAGAGATGGAAGAAGCAAAAAGACTTACTAAATATTATGGACTGCTTTATAAAAGAATCCGTGGTTTGACAAAAGAACTATCCTTAAGAATGTCGAAGGTTCTCAAACAAGACTTTCCCGCCCTTTTCTGAATACCTGGACCTGTTAAAGCTTTTTACACTACGGTGCATTTACTCTAATAATTATTATTATTCTTGATGAATCTTTTATCTATTTAGATTTCGTATGGGTATTCACATTATTTTTGTATCTTTTGTATTTTACGGGTAGTATGGGTCCTAGCAAAGATCGCTAGGTAACCCCATCTACCTAGTAATCTGAGTAGTGCGCGATAAAATGAAGGAATTCTTAAGACACACAAAAGGACCCTTCTATCTGCTAAGGAGGTAGGTGCTATATATACATATAAATATATATATCATTAATGCTTTCAGACCTGATCACACATTTAGTTGGTCATGGTGTATGGAATTTTCTAAAAATCCCTAGCCAAGTCTGAGACACTAAGGCTGAGTTTTCCATAAAATTGAGATGGCTGTCTATTGACTCTAATCATGCCCCTTTATCTTTGGAAGGTGGCATTTCGTCATATGTGACCATTGTATGGCCTTGGTTCAAAAGGATAGCTTTTCTCCCTACTCATCTAGTCACATCTTTGTCTAAAACATACATGGTATAATGCTGGCACCTCATAATTATAATATGGGTTCTACCTTTGATAAGAATTGTCCTCTTAATTTTATTTTTGTGGCCTAAAGCTGTATCAGGACTGTCCCATTAAGTGGGTCAAGCTGTATAGAAGTTTTCGTATACTCTTTGCCAACTTTGATACACTAAAGCTGAGTCTTCCATAAAATAAAATAAAATAAAGATGGCTGCTTTAATACTATAATCATTCCCCTCTACCTTTGAAAGGAGATATTTCGTCACATTTGACCATTGTATAGCTTTTGGTGGACAAATTGGCATATTCTTCTTGTTCCTTTAGACGCATCCCTGTCTAAAGTGTTTAAGATATAATAGGCACCCTTGTAGCTTTACTAAGGGTTCTACCTTTGAGTATGTTTGACCCCCTATTCTTGTTTTTTGAGGGCCAACATATTGCCATTAATACAGCATTTTGGGACTTAGACTCAATAAAGACTGCTCATAAGAAAATTAAATAGGCTGACTACCCAAGGGAGCATGAGAATAACATTGTTTCCCAAGAAATATTTCCCATGAAATTTCGTACTAGATTTTGTGAGGTTTTAGGGTGTCGCACTTAGTGGTTCCGACCCAAAGTAATTGGGAGCGGCCGACGGATTTATGGCAGGCTGCGGGACTAGGCAAAGGAAAGAAAATACAAGGTATGCCACTTCTTTTTTCCGCTCTGTGACTTTCATGCAAACTCCGGCTTAAACATAGGCGCTTCTTGGTAAGCTCTTAATTTTTTGAGAAGATGGCACCCAAACGAGGGGCCGGCCGTCCTCCTGGAGCTAAGAACAAAGAGAGAAGGAAAGATTTTGGGGTAAAACGGAGTGCTCGATGAGTAGAAACAAAATTTTGATGCAAGCAATGTCATGCCCCATTTGTGTTGCTAGGGGCGGCCCGGCTATCGAGGCTACAAATGGCGAAATTCCTACACCGGGTTTATGATAATCCCGAGACAAATTCTACTGATGGAAATGCTTTGAGGATCTAACTAACTGAGACCAGGCCCTAGATGAGGTTCCGCTTTGTTGTCTATATTCTTAGATTTATGATGAGGGTTTCTAAGCCATTTGCATCTGTTTTTAAATCTAAAGTTGCATCCAACTCGTAGCCTCTAAAATAGATGTCTTTGAAAATGTTTTGTCGTTCTTGCATGTAATGCATTTCTTAAGCATTAACTCTTGAATCTTTGAAAGTTTAACAATGCTGAAAATGATTTAATAGGATGCTTCCATATGTTTTAGTACATGGACGATCCATATTAATGATCTACTAAAATCTGAAAAACATTTATGAAATAGTTTTAAGATTTATTTCTTTTCATCTTTCTTTACACTAAAAGGAAAAGGATAAAAACAGGGTTTTTCTTTGCTTACCTGCTAATCCCTTTCTTAGTTACCCAGTTAGGCTAACTTTTGAATGGTTGGATTACAGGTAACATGTCTAACCCACCTTTTTGTGGATGTGGAAAAATGGTTGGGCTTTTTGAATCTTTGCTACACTATGGTCATGTTGTGTTTGAAGTTCAATGCTTCAAAAATTACCAATATGATATATTTTGGAAATATTTCGCTTCTATAGGTTACATCCGACCTACATGCACATGGCACATGCAAGACATGCATGTTTTCTCTCGATTTTCTCTGTTTGTTGGATAGATGAATCACCTGTGGAAAAAGATCTACCTTTTGATGACGTTCTTAACTTAGAATATGTCTGATGAAAATTCAGATTCTCTGAAAACAATGGAACTTGACATAATAGGATACAGAAGGATATTTGCTCTGAAATCTGTAAAACCTTTTCGGTTTATGCTGCTAATGGCTTTTTGCAATAATTTCAATGTGATATTTGCCATCATTAAGTGTCTTGACTCAAAGTTTTTCTGAAAAATTAGAATCACATAAATGTAATACAATAGTACTTTTGGCCTAATGCAAATCATGGACCCAATAATGGGCAAAAAGCTGTATTTTATGCACATCTTTAGGGTGCATTGGTTATAATTTATTGTTTAGCTTTGCCCTTTGATAGAGATGTCCGGGTTTAAAGTGTGTCACCACCGCTTTCTTCAGACAGCAACTAAATATGGGCAAAATGACATTAAAAATGCCCAATGGCTTTACTCTTTTGTTCTGATTAGGATTCCATTCATAACCTTGGAGCGATATGTTTGGAGTTATGTGAGTAACTTTCTTCATACGCATGAGAGGCTTGGCATGTTTATCCTTAGGTTTTATATTCCCATTATCTTTGTCATGATCTAATCTTCTTGGCCGAGCTCTTTTTGTTTGAAGTTATGATCATAACTTTCTTCATGAGGAGTCTAGGGTATAAAGAAGGTAGATTCAGAATGACCTGCTCAATAAAACAGTACTATGTTTGCAATACACAAAAACAAAGCATGTAGAAGCAATTATCGATGGTATAGGCTGGGTAACGCCGAGCGGCACTTGGGCTCAAGCACTAACGAGGGGTTTAATGTTTGGAGTAAAAGGTGTTGCTAGATTAGATCCTAGTAATCAGCTAGTATATATTTTGAAACTTCTGTTTTTACATTCTAGGACGGATAACCTATACCTTTCAGTTTTACCATGCTTAATTCTAAATTTGTCTCAGATGCACTAGGCATATGAGAGTTTGTTAATACGTTTCTTAAATATGATTGTCAACATATAGACATGTTTTTAAATTTTCAATCACACTCGTAAATAAGATGGGTACCGATTATGTAACCATTTTATCTGAGATGGCTAAAAATGGAGCCAATGTTATTTGAGGGCAGAATCACTAATGAGTTGCTTTGGATTCACGAACTTAGGAAACTTGGGTTCACTAAACTTAAGTGCCAAGTACCAAGCAATCTTTATTCAAGCAGTTATTTCTTGCCTTAATCATGAGGGCATGTATAGCAAAAAATCATTAATATTGAGTGAGCATCACGGGTTGCGAGGTTATCGTTTGTGGCCTACCTTGGATTCAATGAATGGCTGGGAATACTTGCCCTGAAGATGAAAAGCCCCCCTAGTACCTACTTGAAAATTATTGAAGATGCCTACAAGAATGTAAGACACATTTTGTGCGTAAGGACCACAATTGATATGCAATTCGAGCACTTTTGGAAAAATAGAAGGCGAATGAAGGAATGTTACAGTCCCAACAAAAAGCAACAAAAGCAATAAAGACAAAAAGGTAAAGCTAAAGAAATACCTTTCAAAAGGGACAATACCCTTAAGGCTCCTATCCTTGGAAATTGACTGTTCAAGCCGAAGGATGCCATGGGACCCGCAATCCCAAAGAAAAAAAAAGATAGAGAACCGAAGAAAAGCATATGCAGCCTACACAAAGTGAATCGGGTGAACAACGCTATGGCACCGGGAGGACACACTTGATCTACCTAACACGAGTTTTTCCCCATGCTATCACAGTCTGGTAGAAGCATTGGCTGAAGAATATGACCAAGTCCTTTGGCAAAGCGGCAACTTAGGTATTTCTCGCACCTATTTCGAAACTTCTTCGAAGTTCATGGCTGACATCAATGATACACTATTAGTGAACTTCTATAAAAACCAATAAGGCTGGTATAGCTCGGCTGTAAGACCAAAATTAGCGTCCCCTTTGACATGAGGGCATTTGAGAAAGAGTGCACATGCCCCAATGGAATCTACATTAATCAAAACCATATGGCAATGGTCGGTGGCCCGCGGCGGGGATTATAATCTGAAAAAAAATATGGAGGTCTTTTAGCCCATATTTCAAGTGTGCTTGTGACATGCTCCCCTAATAATAAATGCAATGAAAATATCACATGGTTTGACCAAGGCATTTGGTATATCCTCAATAACCTTGGCAAGATGTACCCGAAAAGGACCGCCCACACGCCTTTCAGTAGCTTATTAATATGCTCCACCAAGCTTCAAAAGTTTTGTACCCCATGTGGCCTACTTCAAATTTAGGCATATGGCCACCTAAATGGCACCGATCCGGCAATGAATCCAAAGTAGACATCTGACAAAAGTATGGCGCAGCTTACAATTGGTTGTAGCTACTTTAAATGATGATTGATCCGAACAATTTTGTAACTAAGGGAACCGTTGGAAAGTGGAGACCTCCCAAAAACAGTAACAAGAGAAGGGGCTCAAATAGCACTTTTTTCATCCAACAACATGACAGTATGCTACTACCCACCGAAAATGTTCATGGAAGAAGAAGAACGAGAAAAGATCGTTGAGGCTGAAAAATATAGTACGGGCTCAACATCGCTCTTGGTTTATTCAGGGGACCTATCAACCTGTGGAGAATTGTCCGTCACAAAAGCAAAAAATGATGGGCAGAAGATGTTTCCTGCTGACATACAAATCTGTGACCTTACTGAATGAGGTTTCCAAGTAAGTTCTTACTGTTCTATTTCAATTTTGTTTTCAGCACAGTTAAATACGTTGACTTTTTGCACATGGACTTGTTTTGTATATAATCCTCGCAAATAGTCAAATCACTTTACTTCATTAATCGTCTTTGCTTTTTAATTCGATCCTCATCTTCGGTAAGCTGTGGATTATAATACCGATTCATAAATAGAACGATGTTTTGTGAAGGAGGATAATACTACTCATTGTATCAGGACCTAGGCTGATTTCTTCACTCTTCTAAAAAATGACCCATGTGATTCAAATACTGACCCGTCATTTGTTAATGTTAGGGAAAAATGTCTCGCTTTACATATATTCCCTTTCTTATCTAGATCTTTTCTCCATTAAACAGTACTTGTAGAGAGGCCCACTAGATGGCTAAAGATGTTAAAGATGTTAAACCTAAGGATAGGATCTTGAGTGAGAATAAGGAAAAGAAGATCACTATCCATCTTATCTATACATCTAGACTAATGGATCTTAATGTTCAAAGACTATATTAGAAAAAGTAGTACCTCTCTTTGTGAGAGGAAGGAATAAAGGCACTAGACAAGACGGTGATTGGAATTTGGAAATACCTCCCTAAGTTAGTGGATCACGATACAAACCTTTCTATCTTTGTTGAGGATGCATGCCCAAGTGCCCGTGTTCTAACAGAGATCTTACCAGATATAGATAGATCCCAAGTTCTGACATGTTCTAACCACAGATATATAAACATCATACGTAAGAATTTAAGAGGGTTTATGAAAGGGTTAAATCATATACCCCATCAGACCTCAATATAAAATGAGTGTATGAAGACAGTTGTGGAAAAGTTTGAGATCTTTTTCATTCTTCACGATTTGATATCAAACCCATTGATGAGGGCGTATACAAAATATATAGAGATCACGCCTCGCGGAAATGGCTTTATGGCATGATGAAAGAGTACCTTCACAGACGGGGAAGGTAAAATCAAACACTACGTGACTTGAGAAGACCTAATAGCAGCTTAAAACTTCAAATGGGTGGTGTGTAAAAAATCTTTACATAGCTGGGCGTTGAAAGCTACAAACAACCCGAGCTTCATAGCCCACAATTAGCTAAGAATTTAGCTCTTGAAAGACTCAGAAATCCGGATTTTATGTCCTCCCCGAAACCTGTGAGGTGATATCTCGGATGGAGTTGTCGTGCCTATTCACAAATATATTGAAATCGGTTATTAACCATGACATGAATCCCGGCACCTCTACCTTGTGCCTATACCTCTACTCCATTACCATATCTTTTTGTGTATCTACAAAGCCCATAAAAAATAGCTTCCATTTGGATCACAAATGCACACAATTCGGGTTTTTCCTCGACATAGCTAGCTTGATTACCGCTTTCTTAAAAGTATTCTTGATATCCGGCCCGAGGTCTCTAAGGGACCTTCAGAAGAATTTTTCGTGATCTTTTGTGAAAAAACTTTAATAAATTGGATGATCAATTTCACATTTTGAGGTGGCCCTAATCTTCCCGAAAAATTTTTTAGTTTATTTTGTCGCCGATGTGACAAAATGTTATGAATGCATACCTAAATGGTGAGAGGGGATATGTCAAGTCATGAGGGATGTCATCAATGCGGCCTTTACATACCGTAGGTCTATTCACAAGAATAACAAATTATGGATTAAAACCAAAGGTAATAATGGTCTTGATTTGACTCCAAATGGGATCACCGTGGATAAAACAACGAATCGGCCGGGCGAAATGACTAGAATTAACCTCATTTACAAAGAATGAGTGGTTATTAGGCATTGGTTATGCAATAACCTGGTAGCACCTCGAAACAAAGAATGCTGCGATCACCGATGGTTTTTCATCGCCACCAAACCGGGTGCAATTTGTATTTAGCTTGGAATAGGTTAAATTTCATCCGTGAACTGAGGAAAAGGAAGATATTCGGGATATTGCGGTTTAATAGTTCTTTTAGGTATATGGATGATCTATTACTTGTGAATTGTGGAAATCCTCTCCAGTTCTTTGATAAACAAAAGACCTTTGGATTTTATGACCTTTAATTTTATTGAAATTAAGAATGAGACAAAAGATTTTACCTTGGCTTTGAGAATAGCGTGTTAGGGATGATCAAGTTGTTTCACGAAAAGGAAGATTCATATCTTGAACGTTGCCTTTAGGTGTATTTGTAACTCAAAATATGATAAAGAGAGGCTTTTGCCCTTTTGTCGCTAAGAAATACGTGATGGCCGACAAATGCTATGAATCGGGTACTTCCAGGCTAGTATGCGATTTTGTTCACAAGTAATGCCTAGCCTTTTACGTTCACAAATAAAGATGGAAGAAGCAAAAAAAAAGACTTACTAAATATTAGGACCGCTTTTATAAAGAATCCGGGTTTGACAAAAGAACTATCATTAAGAATGTCGAAGGTTCTCAAAACAAGACTTTCCTCGGGCTTTACTTTCAATACGGGGGACCCATTTAAAGCTTTTTTACACTGTATTTACTACAATAATTATTATTATTCTTGATGAATCTTTATCTATTTAGATTCGATGGGTATTCACATTATTTTTGTATCTTTTGTATTTTTACGGGTAGTATGGGTCCTAGCAAGACTTTGCTAGGGTAACCCCATCTACTAATCTTAGTAGTCTGGATAAAATGAAGGAAATTTTAGGACACACAAAAGGACCCTTCTGTCTGGCGGAAGGAGGTAGGTGCTATATATACATATAAATATATATATCATTGGTCATTTCGGATACATCACATTTAGTTGGTCATGGTGTATGGAATTTTCTAAAAAACTCAGCCAAGCGAGACACTATACGAATTTTCCATAAAATTGAGATGGTCACATCTATTGACTCTAATCATGCCCCTTTATCTTTGGAAGGTGGCATTTTCACATATGTGACCATTGTATGGCCTTGGCCCAAAAAGGATAGCTTTCTCCCTACTCATCTAGTCACATCTTGTCTAAAACATACATGGTATAATCGCCGCACCCCTCATAATTATAATATGGGTTCTACTTTTGATAAGAATTGGTCCTCTTAATTTTTATTTTTGCGGCCCTAAAAGTCATGATCGACCCGTCCCATTAAGTGGGTCAAAAGTCGTATAGAAGTTTTCGGTGATACTCTTTGCCAACTTTAAACACCAAAGTCATGAGTCTTCATAAAATGCAACAAAATAAAGATGCATTATCCTTTATCACTATAATCATCATTCCCTCTACCTTTGAAATATTCGTCACATTCCCACGACCATTGTACAGCTTTTGGTGGACAAATTGGCATATTCTTCTTTGTTCCTTTAGGACGATCCCCGCCTAAAGTGTTTAAGATATAATAGGCACCCTTGTAGCTTTACAAAGGGTTCTACCTTTGAGCATGTTTGACCCCTCTATTCTTTGTTTTTGAGGGCCAACATATTGCCCAAAATTTTGGGACTTAGATCAATAAAGACATTTAAATAGGTCAATTTCACCCAAGGAGCATGAGTTTCCCAAGGAAATATTTCCCATGAAATTTAGGTACTAGATTTTGTGAGGTTTTAGGGTGTCGCGACTTAGTGGTTCCGGAGCCAAAGTAATTGGGGCCGGGCCGACCTGGATTTTATGGCAAAAGGCAGGGACTAGGCAAAGGAAAGAAAATACAAGGTATGCCACTTCTTTTCAGCTCTGCGGACTTTCATGCAAACGCTTTAAAACATAGGCGCTTCTTTGGTAAGCTCTTAATTTTTGAGAAGATATGGCACCCCTAAACGAGGGGCCTAGTCCTCCCCGAGCCAAGAACAAAGAGAGAAGGAAAGATTTTTGGGGTAAAACGAGTGCTCGAGTAGAAACAAGAATTTTGATGCAAGCAATGTCATACCATTTGTGTTGCTAGGGCGTTTCATCGAGTCGAATGGCTAAATTCCTACACCGGTTTATGATAATCGGAGACAAATTCTAATCGATGGAAATGCCGAGGATCTAGCCCAACTGTGACCCAGGCGCCCTAGATGAGGTTCCGCTTATTTGTCTATATTCTTAGATTTATGATGAGGGTTTCTGAAGCCATTTGCATCCATTTTTTTAAATCTAAGTTGCATCCAACTCTTTGGTAGCCTCTAAAATAGATGTGCTGAAAATGTTTTGTCGATTCTTGCATGTAATGCATTTCTTAACATTAACTCTTGAATCTTGAAAAGTTTAACAGATGAAAATGGGATTTAATAGGATGCTTCCATATGTTTTAGTACATGGACGATCCGTATTATTAATGATCTACTAAAAATCGAAAAACATTTATGAAATAGTTTTAAGATTTATTTCTTTCTCGCTCTTCTTTACACTAAAAGGAAAAGGATAAAAAACAGGGTTTTCTTTGCTTTACCTAAGCCTTTCTTAGTTACCCAGCTTAGGCTAACTTTTGAATGGTTGGATTATTGTAACATGTCTAACCCACCTTTTGTGGATGTGGAAAATGGTACTCTATTTTTGAATCAGCTTCGTTACACTATGGCTGTGTTGGACTGAGTTCAATGCTTCAAAAAAATTACCAATATGATATATTTTGGAAATATTTCAAAACTTCTATAGGTTACATCCACCTTACAGACATGGCAATATGCAAACATGCATGTTTTTCTACGATTTTCTACATTTGTTGGATAGATGAATCACACGGAAAAAAAAGATCTACCTTTTGATGACGCTCTTAACTTAGAATATATCTGATGAAAATTGAGATTCTCCTCAAAACAATGGAACTTGACATAATAGGATACGCTGTATGATATTTGCTCGAATCAGCAAAACCTTTTGGGCTTATGCCGCTAATGGCTTTTGCAATAATTTCACGTGATATTTGCCATCATTAAGTGTCTTGACTCAAAGTTTTTCGAAAAATTAGAATCACATAAATGTAATACAATAGTACTTTTGGCCTAATGCAAAATCATGGACCCAATAATGGGCAAAAGTCAGATTTTATGCACATCTTTAGGTGCGGTGGTTATAATTTATTGTTTAGCTTTGCCCTTTTGATAGAGATGTTCCGGTTTAAAGTGTGTCACCACCGCTTTCTTAGAGTAAAGAACTAAATATGGGCAAAATGACATTAAAAAAATGCCCAATGGCTTTACTCTTTGTTCTCGATTAGGATTCCATTCATAACCTTGGAGCTGACATATGTTTGGAGTTATGTGAGTAACTTTCTTCATAATACATGAGAGGCTTGGCATGTTTATCCTTAGGTTTTATATTCCCATTATGTCAGCTATGATCTAATCTTCTTGGCCGTGAGCTCTTTTTGTTTGAAGTTATGATCATAACTTTCTTCATGAGGAGTCTAGGGTATAAAGAAGGTAGGATTCGTAATGACCTTGCTCAATAAAATAAAGACTATGTTTGCAATACACAAAAAAAAGATGTAGAACTGCTATCGATGGTATAGCCCGGGTAACGCCAGGCATGAATTTGGGCTCAAGCACTAACGAGGGTTTAATGTTTGAGTAAAAGGTGTTGCTAGATTAGATCCTAGTATCTAGTATATATATATATATATATATATATATATATATATATATATATATATATATATATATATATATATATATATATATATATATATATATATATATATATATATATATATATATATTCAGATTTTCGCTCCCGTAACCTACTGGCATCCGCCGCTATCACTGCCCGTCTTGTGAAACTCCGGACTTCTCGGGCCTCAACGAGGGTGGAGAAACTTAAGGATCCGGCCCGTTCGGGGATGTCTTTATTTTCACTAATTGTATTTCTTTAATCAAGACCAAAGGAACTACAAGTCGCTGCCCCTTCTATAAGAAAAGAGTTAAAATGCAATGCATGCATCACAAAATTTTCATAAGCCTTTCCATGATCCAATCCACGTAATTTTTCATAAGCCTTTTCCATAATATGTCAAAGACGCTCTCAACAAAAGCATAATGTAGCTTTTTTCGCTTTGTCATATATATAAAAGCTGCGCACTAGCTTCTAATTGTATCTTTTGCGTCATGAGTTCAAATATTCTTTTTAATTTCGCTATTCACTATAGATTCATGCTAAAATTTTCAGTAGTAATAGATGCCTAATATCACTTTCTTAATTCGGACCGCTTTTTTTATATCTTGGGTGCATTTATAACCCATGTTCTAAGTGCCAAAATTCTCTGATACACAATTATTTAACACGTTCATTCTAGATAATCTCATACTTGGTATGCCAAACAAAGAAAATAGATCTCTATCAGTAAAAAAAATGTTAACATTTCTGCTCATAAAGTGGATAGCCATGCCATAATGATAAACCTTCCATTAAACATGCTTTTTCAAAATATCATGCACAGATATTGTATAAAGAACGTACATGCATTAAGCTTACATGGTATTTGTTTTTCATCCTTTGCAATCTTATCTCCAGATCCTAGATGTCACTCAGATGCTATTCATATAAACTTTAAACATGCTTACCTTGTCATATAGCAGTAAACCTACTAGTATTTTGCAAAAGAAGGAAGTATTCAAAGTCAAATGTCTGTTATGGTTGCACTGTCTTGTGCACTTGTCTGGATTCCACACAAACGATTTTGGAGGAGTTCTACTTCCTGCGGTAGGAGGTAGGTGCTATATATATATATATAAATATAAATATATATAATAGGTCGTATCGGGTCAAAACACAAGAGCTAGAAACATCATTTCAGGAAACTTAGACCAATTTAATGTGTCCTCAGAACTCCAAAGATAAGCTCAAATTACTAGAGTTGCAAAAGTCCTGGAGCCCCTTTGTTGAAAAACAAGCGCCGATACAACACATGTGATAGCTTATCCTCCAGCTAAATTTAACTTGCCGGGTGGGAAACTTAAAACTTAAAATTTTAGTGGCTATAAGGCACACAAGAACTATGTATTGTTTATTGAGTGTGCCATACCCCATGTGTATGGGGTTTTGCTAAATCTGACAAGGACGTGAAAATGGCATGATCTTGTGGATTTTAGGGGCATACAACCATATGGCACCAATATGGCATATGGGTGTAAGTTTGCAAATGTGCAAAAATACAAAAAATATAAAATATGTGATATGGGAATCTTGCCTTAACTCTGTTTATGGTGAATGCATTTTGCAAAAGTTCTCTAAGGCAAACATTCTCTAAGCCAAAGGAATAAGTGGAAACGCATGTTGGAATATTTGTTTCCAATGGCTATACTAGTGTGAAAATAGAACTCATGTATTAAGATGTTGCCTTGCTAAAAAGCAAGGTACATATAATGCAATAAATTGGGTGCATAACATGCAAAAGGCAACATGGTCAACTTGGCTATGGTACGTGTAAATTTTTATAAAGGCATAATGTTGGGACATGCCATGCTTGCCAAGTGTTGGGCTTTTTTAAAAGTTTTGCATGCATGAACCTACATGCAAGATACGACATCTTTTATAAACTTTAAGCATTGCTATAGCATGTGAAAGGATCTCTTAAGACAAATATATTGGTTTTACATTATCGGTAAAAGCTAGACCTTGGTAATAAAATATTTTTTATTAAAAAATAGGGGCATTTTCTGGAAATCCATTGAGGGCTTACTTAACCCTAATCCAAGAGGAGGCATTGGGGTCGATTTGTCTAGCGCCAAAATGTCCTCCAAAGATGATCTAATAATTAGTTCTCGATCTTAAATCCTGAATGGATCAGGGCTTGCTCTAAAACAAATGGATGTTATGTCACGGATGTGTTCCAAGAGCTATAATTATTTGCTTCCGATGATGTACTTGACTCTAGGCATTGGTCGCGGAAGTGAAGCTCAAAAAACACCTCATAATTTCATTTATGGCTATTCCATACACCAGATACATCTCGCTCTTATTATCGAAAAAGAAAAGCATTTGTAATATGATATCGAAGCAAAATCTCAAAGAAGCATTGTTCAAAGCTCCGATTATCATGTCGACTAGTTCATGTGCTTAAGGGCACTTCTTTAGTTCATATGCTTAAGGGCTGCTCCCCCTGATCGGGACAAGATCGACATAAGCGTGGTGTTGAGCTATCGATGTCGCCGACCGCTTGTTTTACCCTAAACTATAGCTCCGTGACGATGCCATTCTATTGCTACAGTCGGATATGTTCTCGCATAAACCGGTGTAGCAGCTTGGGATAGCTAACGCGACCTCCATACACCGTGGTTCTTTTTATTATTTCTAGATCATACTAGAGCAATGAATGGATTTTCATCCAGAATAATAGAATGAGATTTAATTTCATTCCATGAATAATGTCTATTTGGTACTTGTTTAGGACCTAAAAGTAATAAGACCTTTTGGAAAAAGAACTGAAAAGGTGACCGCTAAAGGAATTCTCTGTTTGCATCTACATCTTTTCAAAGCTTTACTTAAAAAAGAGAGATTGTCCGAACTTATATTTGCTGAAATATTTGATTTAAAAATATTTGACCCTTATTAACGATATGGGGAAGACTTATAACTATTTTAAGTGGACCATAGCATGAAAAATAAGTGGTCTTTGGCTTAATTCTTTCTCATGTTTAAGCCATTATGAAATTATCATTTTCTAGAACTTAAATTTAAGGGGAATACATTAATCCCGAAGCTCTTTGAATACACATCGAGATCAAACTTTATGTTATCTATTTTGATTGTTTTCCGAGATGGATGGCATTTTGATTTGTTTTGCTTTTGCAAGAATTAAGCTATTGTTGGAAATTCTTCATACCATCTTATTGCAAATTGGGATAATATGGATTTTGGAAATATTCACCCATTTTTTGTGGTCGCTATTCGGGGCATTTGTGCATTCATATGGTTATGCCAAAATGATATCGGGGTGATATAATGCTTGAAGAACAAGCAATATGCATTTGTCATTTTGAGTTTCTAAGCTAATCATGAAGCTAGAAATTGATCTGAAAATTTTCAAATTATAATTCCATTTCTTTCTTGTTGATGTTTTTCTCGGGGCAAAAGGATACAATTGGTGATCGTTGATAAACCGAGAGACCCAATGTACCTTTTGGCCCTTGCATCGCTACCGGATTACCGCTAACGCTTGCATGATTGGTCAGTAGTAATGGGGTTCTCTCCTCCAATTGTTCCAATTTGCTTCCCTAGGTTGTCGTTTACATGAAAGAAGTTGGAATTTCATCACAAATATGAAACATTTACACCTTTGATCACGATCAACCAAGATGTAAATATTGCTATGAATATAAAGGGAAGTTATTGTGACTTTTCACTTGCTAAGTCTTTACTTTCTACTTTCTTTGTATTGAAAGAAATACCGATAATAAAAAAATATTGAAATATCAATTTAGGAACACCATGTGGTACTCTCATGGATTAGAGCCCTGGTAGTTCCAGATTGCATCTCTCTAGCTTTTGGCCAAGGACCAAGTTAGTAGTAGAATCTTAGCTAGATTAGATCCTAGTGAAAGATAGTGTATATATTCGTAAAACATCCTGCTTTTCTTGTTCTAGGACTTGAAACTCTTTCCTCCCTCGAGTCCACATGAGATGACTAAACCTAATACGCTTCCCTTGATTGATCAATATAATACATCTCAAATTTGCTTCCGTGACTTTGAGGCTTAGGAAACTAGTCTTCTTGTACGTAGACATGAAATGAGATTACATTTTAGATTATATATTTTTTGATGCTGCTATTGAATTGATTTACTAATACATTGCTTTGAACTAACATGTCAACGCTTATCTCATGAGTGCTTAAGTACTTTGGGGTTTAGGAAACTAACCCTCTTGTACCGGTGTACGAAAGAGATAACCCGAGCATATACTTTGCCAGGTCCTCTTGTACAGGGACATGAAATGAGATAACCTTTACGATAATACCCTTGTGACACCACCCCTCAAGACCGATTTATTAATGTATATTTCTTGAACTATTTTATTGAATGTTTTTCTCATGATTGCATGTGTACTTTGGGGCTTAGGAAACTAGTCCTCATGTACAAGTGTATGAAAGAGATGACCCGAGAACCTACTCTTCTCATGATTACTTCTCTACTTTTACTTTTGACATCAATTGTTTCCTACTCTTTAACTTGCACTTTTTGTAGATGACTCAGTTGGGGCCACATAATCTATGGTTCAAGAAAATAAAAATAATGGGCTTCTTGAAACTTTGTGAAGACCACTACGGTATGAATATCAGTTATGTACTTTATCTTTAAAATTCTATTTGCTTACAGGTAATGTAGGGTCCTAGCATAAATGCTAGGTACCCT
Organism: Isoetes taiwanensis; assembly: GCA_021234155.1. NCBI lineage: Eukaryota > Viridiplantae > Streptophyta > Lycopodiopsida > Isoetales > Isoetaceae > Isoetes > Isoetes taiwanensis. Next base: position 19,057 of record JAJEKV010000684.1, read on the forward strand.
ATGTTACCTAGCATTACACATGCTAAATTTGTATTCAGGACTCTACTTCCTGCGGTAGGAGGTAGGTGCTATATATATATATATATAAATATAAATATATATAATAGGCTGTGGCTGGCTGAAACACAAGAGCTAGAAACATCATTTGTGGAAACTTAGACCAATTTAACAGTCCTGAACTCCCACCAAGATAAGCTCAAATTACTAGAGTTGTGCAAAGTCTGGAGCCCCTTGCTGGCTGAAACACAAGTGCCAGATACAACACATGTGATAGCTTATCCTCCAGCTAAATTTAACTTGCTGGTGGGAAACTTAAAACTTAAAATTTTAGTGGCTATAAGGCACACAAGAACTATGTATTGTTTATTGGAGTGTGCCATACCCCATGTGTATGGGGCTTTGCTAAATCTGACAAGGACGTGAAAATGGCATGATCTTGTGGATTTTAGGGGCATACAACCATATGGCACCAATATGGCATATGGTGTAAGTTTGCAAATGTGCAAAAATACAAGAATATAAAATATGTGATATGGGAATCTTGCCTTAACTCTGTTTATGGTGAATGCATTTTGCAAAAGTTCTCTAAGGCAAACATTCTCTAAGCCAAAGGAATAAGTGGAAACGCATGTTGGAATATTTGTTTCAATGGCTATACTAGTGTGAAAATAGAACTCATGTACAAGATGTTGCCTTGCTAAAAAAGCAAGGTACATATAATGCAATAAATTGGGTGCATAACATGCAAAAGGCAACATGGTCAACTTGGCTATGGTACGTGTAAATTTTATAAAGGCATAATGTTGGGACATGCCATGCTTGCCAAGTGTTGGGCTTTTGTAAAAAGTTTTGCATGCATGAACCTACATGCAAGATACGACATCTTTATAAACTTTAAGCATTAAGCTATAGCATGTGAAAGGATCTCTTAAGACAAATATATTGGTTTTACATTATCGGTAAAAGCTAGACCTTGGAAATAAAATATTTTATTAAAAAATAGGGGCATTTCTGGAAATCGATTGAGGGCTTACGAACCCTAATCCAGCAGAGGCATTGGGGCCGATTTGTCTAGCGCCAAAACGTCCTCCAGTATGATCTAATAATTAGTTCTGATCTTAATGATCCGGAAATGGATCGGTTGCATACATATACAGATCGGCTTGCTCTAAAAACAGCCTGATGTTATGCTGCCGGATGTGTTCCAAGAGCTATAATTATTTGCTTCAGATGTGTACTTGACTCTAGGCATTGGCTGTGAAGTAGCTACTGAAGCAGCTCATAATTTCATTGATGGCTATTCCATACACCAGGATACATCTCTGGCTCTTATTATCAGCAAAAGAAAAGCATTTGTAATATGATATCGTGAAGCACAGTCTCAAAGAAGCATTGTTCAGGTGCCTGCATTATCATGCTGACTAGTTCATATGCTTAAGGGCACTTCTTTAGTTCATATGCTTAAGGGCAGCTCCTGTATCTGCACAAGATCAGGACATAAGTACGTGGTGTTGGAGCTATCAGATGCTGTCGAATCTGCTTGTTTTACCCTAAACTATAGCTACAGACGATGCCATTCTATTGCTACAGGCTGGATATATTCCTGCATAAACTGGTGTAGCAGTTGGGATAGCTAATGCGACCTCCATACACCAGGTTCTTTATTATTTCTAGATCATACTAGAGCAATGAATGGATTTTTCATCCAGGAATAATAGAATGAGATTTAATTTCATTCCATGAATAATGTCTATTTGGTACTTGTTTAGGACTGAAAAGTAATAAGACCTTTTGGAAAAAGAACTGAAAACAGGAACTGCTAAAGGAATTCTCTGTTTGCATCTACATCTTTTCAAAGCTTTCGCTTACAAAACTGAGATTGTCTGGAACTTATATTTGCTGAAATATTTGAGTTAAAAATATTTGACCCTTGGCTAACGATATGGGAAGACTTATAACTATTTTAAGTGGACCATAGCATGAAAATAAGTGGTCTTTAGCTTAATTCTTTCTCATGTTTAAGCCATTATGAAATTATCATTTTCTAGAACTTAAATTTAAGGGGAAGACATTAATCCGAGCTCTTTGAATACACATCGAGATCAAACTTATGTTATCTATTTTGATTGTTTTCCAGATGGATGGCATTTTGATTTGCTTTGCTTTTGCAAGAATTAAGCTATTGTTGGAAATTCTTCATACCATCTTATTGCAAATTGGGATAATATGGATTTTGGAAATATTCACCACTTTTTGTGGTTGCTATTCTGGGGCATTTGTGCATTCATATGGTTATGCCAAAATGATACTGGTGATATAATGCTTGAAGAACAAGCAATATGCATTTGTCATTTTGAGTTTCTAAGCTAATCATGAAGCTAGAAATTGGATCTGAAAATTTTCAAATTATAATTCCATTTCTCTTTCTTGTTGATGTTTTCTCAGGGCAAAAGGATACAATTGGTGATCAGTGATAAACTGAGAGACCCAATGTACCTTTTGGCCCTTGCATCGTTACCGGGATTACTGCTAACGTTTGCATGATTGGCTGCAGGTACGGGTTCTCTCCTCCAATTGTCTCCAATTTGCTTCCTAGGTTGTCGTTTACATGAAAGAAGTTGGAATTTCATCACAAATATGAAACATTTACACGGTGATCACGATCAACCAAGATGTAAATATTGCTATGAATATAAAGGGAAGTTACTGTACCCTTTTCACTTGCTAAGTCTTTACTTTCTACTTTCTTTGTATTGAAAGAAATACCGATAATACCTAAAATATTGAAATATCTCAAGTAGGAATGTACTCATGTGGTACTCTCATGGATTAGAGCCTGGGTAGTTCCAGGACAGACCCTCTCTAGCTTCGGTCAAGGACCAAGTTAGTAGTAGAATCTTAGCTAGATTAGATCCTAGTGAAAGATAGTGTATATATATATATATATATATAGGTCCACTATGTAGGTTGTGTGGCCTTCTTGCAAAAAAGGCAAAAGTATCTTTGGTGGGTATCAAAGCAAAGGCCAGGACATTACGTCGACAAAGACTCATATAGCACCCCATATGGCAGCTTGTTTAAGGTGTTACTGGTACTAGCACATGGTAATTAGGTAATCAATAGAAATATGTAACAACTCCAACTAATAACAAGTGGAATACTATGATAGAATAGTACATCCAGGGTGCTGATCTAAGTGCTGGGGCCGCGTTTTTTTGATACCCACTAGCATACTTTTGCCCAAAATACGGAGAAACATAGTTATTTCTTACTAGTATAAAACTGGTGTATCTATTGCTGCTATAACGCATTAGAGTTTTAGTAGGATAATATTACATCTAGGTCATCTTTCATGTACATTATATTTTTCATGAATGTGGGCCTTCCTTTGCAATATAACTCTCAATTTTCATATTGAAATAACATATTATTTGGAAGATACGAATATAATTAAGCATGGACCATTTATGGTCCATAATTAGACCAATTGAATAGAGATGTATCTCTCTCTAGCCCTATCCATTTTATCCCTATAATAATACCATAGTTTCTTATATTTAATAATATAATTGTTGAAAGGTGTGAGTGGAAGTCCATGTAGATTCAATTGGTGAATAAATACCCCATAAATTCACAGTTGTTTGTGCTTAAACATTGCCCTCAAATTATGCAAGCTCATCTAACCAACCAATTTTATCCTATAAAGAACTGTACGCATAATCTCTATTCCAAAGTTGAGATCAAAATTGATTAAGATGTTGCCTCTATTAATTTTTAAACTTCCAGTCCTGTGGACCAATAATGGTCTGCAGTGGAACTGCATATAGCAGTCTAACGTGCAGTCACATCTCGAGGCATAAATCTAGACTAAACATAGAAGACATATTTGAAGTTAATGCTGTAAAGATAAATCCAAATCTCAAGGTTATGCGCAACAAATATTTTCAATTACTCAAGTAAATCAGAAGCTATTCATATCCCAAAATTCATCTTGAGATCAATTAACATACGGAAGTTATTTATTTTATATGGACCTATGAACCAGTAATGGGCTCAGGTACAGAAACATTTCTTGATTTCTTGTGACCGTGTCTTTTGCGTTTTTAATGAGCTTGTTTTTGCATTGGTTTTATATCATTTTGAACTTTCATAAGATGATATTTTGGAGGATATCAAAGAGTAATTTTTGCTTTATATGCCAAAATATTAATCATTACTACAAGTTCCCTAAAATTGAGATAAAAAATGAAAGCCCAAATATCAAATTCAAGGCCGCCCAATATTTTTATGGGATGGAAGAACTTGTCAATTGCTTATATATCAAATATTAGCTCAAAATGCATTTCCTTGTAAAAGTTGTATTTAAACTATAACTGCCTTCTGGGAACCATAATTGGTTCTGAGGAGGCAGAAAGTAGTTTTGACCCTGTCATGTTTGAATAGCCCTATCTTTTTTTCACAGACTTTGGATTGACATGTGGTTTTTTTGTCTCTTTTTCTCCATCTCGTGCAGAAAAATATCAAGGTAATCAAAAAATTTGATTTTTTTTTTTTGTTGAAACAATTTGACTTTATTTAAACATGAACCTTTTGGTACTTGACCCCCCTGAGTTTGTTAGAGCATAACTTACAAGAATGGAGGTGTATATATTTTTAGATATTTTTCTAGTAGAGCATGACTGCAATATATGAACTCATAGGAAGGGTTCGAATAGATTTTGTGCCGTTGATTTTTAAAGTGAACACTGCAAATGGACCATTTTTGGCCCATCATAGGACAACTCTAGTGTTAATAACTAATTATTAATAATTTGGAATCCTTGGCTTCTTAATTAATATTTAGTTCTAACATAGCTAATCTTACCTTGTTAATTGATAACATGAATAATTAATACACCATTAAGTATTCATGGTGACGTGTCATCTATTTGTACGCATAGCATATAAATACATGGAACGTCACATTCCATAGCTTGAGGCAATATCTTGACGCTTGCTTCATCAGCAAGCTTTGGGATGCCAGCGCCCTTGAACAGGTCAAGACATCACACTACTTAGCCACATAAATCCCACATTGGACGAGGCCCACAATGCTACCAAGCACCCACTTGCCCATGAAAAGACGCAGACTCATTGCCTCCATTCGCATTGGGCACATCATCTTGAATTGAGACAGGCAGATGGATTGGTGAGCCACGCCAGACAGTGCTCTCTGTCAATGCTTGCCAAATGGGAGTCATTGAGGATGAATCTCATACCCTTCAAAGTTGCCCAAAGATATGATCAAACCGATGCGCTTATGCCGAGTTGGTCGCCCTGGCCAGCCGCTACATGTGACATTGAGCACGGATCCCATGCGGATGTTAGGATCATACCTTCAGGAGGTCATGGACATGCGAGATCACCTATGTCCTCGGGGCACACACTTGACATGTACATACATTTATTTCATGATGATGTATACTTGTACGGTTTGACAAAGATTCTTATTATCGCCACGCTTTTTCCTCGAAACCCCTTTTGGTGGGGTTTTAACCCTGGGCCGACAAGAATAAGTTTGTAAGCATTCCTTCTGGGTCCCATGGGCCGATTGGTCTCAGTGGACGATAAAAAAACTATTCTATTCTATTCTATTCTATTCTTAAAAATGATGTTGTCCTCAAAGATCAAGGCTATTCCCTGGGGGCCTCGAGTTGCTGTTGTGTACACGCGGACATGCTAGAAGATAAAATCTTCCCTTCTTAAAGAGGCATTGCGAGACCATAAGTTGCAAAAAAGTTGTCATGTTCAAAGTGATCAATTTTGAAATGACTTGTAATGTGCAATTCATAAGTCTGAGAGAATTTGTGTCATGCAGAATACGACATGCGGAGTCATTTCGAATACGAATTGCATATCTCATGGTGAGACAAAATGGAACGGAACATTAAAAGGCATGAGGCCAATGGTTGCAGGGCATATATTGGATATACGAATACTTTGAAGGCTATGGGTTGCGTAACGACCCTTTTAAATATAGCGAGAGATGTAGGATTTTAGTTTGGATTGAATTGATTGACTTGTACTCGTATAAGATAAAGTGTGAGTTTAATTTAAGGTTGAGTTATGAAACTACAGAAAAACAAGATAGATTATGTAAAACATTAATATCTTGGTAGTTCAAGCTATTTTGGACTAGACATGGCCTGAAGAAAAGTAACCAATTAAGTGACATGGTAGGTAATGTAGCTCCATGTAGATCATCGGTGGCAATTATACGTCTACTCCTAGGAAGTTATATTGACATGCACAAACATTTTACATATAGATATGGTGAAGCTGGAGTTGGTATACAGCAACTGTAGTATGACAGATGCATACAAATCATATGTCTTATTGTCATCAACTCACCAAGGCACTACATAATCACAAAACATCAACACAAGATCTTAGTGCCAACACCTCGCCTCATGTTCTTTATACAATATGAATTAACATTAGCTAGTGTGATTTTACTTCGCGAGACCTTCCATACAGAGCGTCAATCCTTTATTTAAAAAAAAGGAAAGAAAAACCTAACAGAGGGCCATTTTACACTTACAAATGAAGGCACAAACCCTATAGTTGTCCAATTCCACAATTCAATCCAGTCCTTGATTTGGAGATATCTATTCTGTAAAACATACAAAGCGAATAATGGCTTTAGTTCGGACAAAATAGGTTAGATGACAAGCATATGGCAAGCTAAGGACGATTTGTACCTTGAAAAACCTGCCAGGAATATATTGTCCATTTTTTGCAGCGTTCTTAGAATATCTGTGAGGTGTTGGCACTAAGATCTTGTGTTGATGTTTTGTGATTATGTAGTGCCTTGGTAAGGTGATGACAATAAGGCATATGCTTTGTATGCATCTGTCATACTATACTTGCCGTATACCAACTCCTGCTTCACCATATCTATATGTAAAATGTTTGTGTATGTCAATATAACTTCCAAGGAGTAGACGCATAATTGCCCGGGGGGTTCACCTCTATGTAAAGGGGATATGGCATGTGCGTTCCAGGGGTCGGGAGAAACCCCTCCGTATACGGCTCGCCCCCTATAGAAACCCCTATGTATGGAATCCGTGTTGGTAAAAAATAATACGATTCCATACTTTTACCTAGTCCAATCCCATTGACCCTACCCTTAGCGTATTTTTTCGGCCAAGTATATCACTAATGTAGCCTACCCTCTACCTTACATTTACATTCAACCTCCAAATTTTGCAAGCTTCACTAGAGTTTGAGATTGTCTGTCCTGGCGTTATCCAGCCCAAAACACTAATCCTTGTATTCAATATGAGCAAGTATCAAATTAAGAATCCCAAAGAATGGTTTAGCAGATTGAACATGCACGGGCATCTATATGGGAAGAGATATGAGAAGCCAAGGAGACCTCGACGCCGATTGTGAGCACATGGACCAAGGCGTTTACTTCTAAAGGAATCCAAGGTTGTTCTTTGTTCGGCCATGAGGATCCACACACAGTGTTCCCAAATTCGACATCCATACATGGGCCCCGACCAACCTCTGGAACTGAAATCATCATCCTCGCAAGGCCATGTTGATTAATAACAAGAGGAAAATATAGAGCTTAAAGTTTATATGCCTCCAGCCAACCCAAAGATAAAGATGGAAATGATAATGCATAAGGAGTTTTCATGATCCTTATTGTTGTCCGCCCATGCATCCTTGGCGTTATCCTAGATTTTCGTGCGGTGGACCAATAAAGCCGATTGTCATGACTTGACCTTTGCAAAGTCCATTGAGGGTTACTTGCCTTCTTACAGTTGACTGTAGTGAGTAGTGAAGAGCTTCATTACGTAAACCGTCCCCTTAAGAAATCCGAGATGACAAAGTACATGAGATTCACTTTGGATGCATAGATCCGCAAATCTACATATATCTAGAATGTACACATCACACATGAGAATCGATCTGATCACCTCGTAAGTAGTACGTGAGGTAGATTCAATAAATAAGACATCTTTGGTTTCCATGAGTTATTCACTTGTGGCAAGCACACCCATAAGATCATCGAGCAAATAATGCATTAATTCAAAGAGAACTTTAAGCAAAGTATGTGCTCTGATTTTAGAAAAAAGGGGCCTAAGGAGGATTATTATTATCTTATACACTCCCAAGGACTTCTATCAGAATAAAGGCACCAACAAAAATATGTAAATACGAATTGTGTTTTGAAGAGAGGTCGTTGCAGTATTTCCCTTCACCGCTTGGAGTTTTTGAACCAAGTCTCTGCCATATCACATCCTAAACAGCACAAGTTGGGATTTATATGTTACCTGCAGCCAAATCAAACCATGTGTTAACCTAAAAAGGGTAAACATGCAGCAGCTAGCAGGTAAGCAAAATAAATCCCTGTTTTTATCCGTTTCCTTATGTGTCTTAAGATAAAAAACATCATAATCTTTGTAAAAGTAGAGAACTTCATCTTACTTTGTTAGAGCAGATGTTAAAATTGCTAAAAAACAACATCTAAAGAATATTTTCAGCAAAGTCAGACTTCTAGAATGCAAAACCCATGTATCTTCAAGTGAATCCAATTCTAAAAGCTCAACCCCAAGTACGTTTTACAAGGGAGAGTTTAAAATAGAAATAATAGAGGACCCACATGCATCATTTACATATCTATGCATTATGGGTGGAGTATTTTTAACAAAACCATTTATCCGGAATGCTCAAACTCGCAAGAACGAAGTCAAAAAACAGAGGACCCACATGCATCATTTATAGATCTATGCATTATGGGTTCGAATGCTCAAACTCGCAAGAACGAGTCTCAAAAGAGGACCCACATGCATCATTTACAGATCTATGCATTATGGGTGGAGTATCTCTTAACAAAACCATTTATCTGAATGCTCAAACTCGTAAGAACGAAGTCTCAAAATTGAAAAACCATGCCAAAGATCGCCCACCACTTGAAGTATAATGAGGAGGAATTTTAGCTTAAATAATGGCACCAAATGCTCAAAACCCGCACCAAATCTTGTATATTCATTAAGAAAATTTCAAACCCGAGATGAAGCATCTTCATTAGCAGGAGACGTTCCTCTTGGATTGAAATCGTGACCACATGATCATCCTATAAGGATTTTGCCCAACATTTATGGCGGTTGCCCTCATTGTGTTCGGCTCAAATCCCATATATTCAAGATGATTGCAAAAGATCAAGGCCAAAAACTTGTAATGCAGACCAATCCAGTGCCCAAGTTTTTGAGGCAAAAAACCAGACAGGAAAAAAAAATTAAAACAAACCTCTGGAATCCAAGGACCCTTAAACCTATCCCACCTAAGAACCAAAGCAAAGCATCTAACCCCCTTAACGTATTTCTAAGTGCATACCCTGCAGGAAAACCGCTCCCAAACCGTGGAAATACAGAACTCCGGGCGCAAAAACGGGAGACACCTTAAGTATATCGTGCCTCAAAATTCAAAACCCCCTTCATCGCCCACGCACATGTTTTGTACGGAAAAAAGAGGTGAACCCCCCGGGCATAATTGCCACCGATGATCTCCGTGGAGCTACATTACCTACCATGTCGCTTAATTGGTTACTTTTCTTTAGGCCATGTCTAGTCCAAAATAGCTTGAACCACCAAGGTATTAATGTTTTACATAATCGATCTTGTTTCTCTGTAGTTTTATAACTCAACCACTTAAATTAAACTCGCACTTTATTTTATACGAGTACAAGTCAGTCAATTCAATCCAAACTAAAATCCTACATCTCTCGCTATATTTAAAAGGGTCGTTACGCAACCCATGTCGCCTTCAAAGTATTCGTATATCCAATATATGCCTGCAACCACTGGCCTCATGCCTTTTAATGTTTCGTTCCATTTCGTCTCACCATGAGATATGCAATTCGTATTCGAAATGACTCCGCATGTCGTATTCTGCATGACATGAATTCTCTCAGGCTTATGAATTGCACATTACAAGTCATTTCAAAATTGATCACTTTGAACATGACAACTTCTGTGCAACTTATGGTCTCACAATGCCTCTTTAAGAAGGAAAGATTTTATCTTCTAGCATGTCACGTGTACCTGGGAGCAACTCGAGGCCCCCGGGAATAGCCTTGATGCTGAGGACAACATCATTTTTAAGGAGGGGAGAATGTGACATTCCATGTATTTATATGCTATGCGTACAAATAGATGACACGTCACCATGAATACTTAATGGTGTATTAATTATTCATATTATTAATTAACAAGGTAAATTTAGCTATCAACCCTTTTAATTTGAGATTTTCCGGTCTGGTGAAAAATGTTTTTGGTTTTTTGCTCTGAGTGATTTCCTAAGATTGTTGGTCTTTTTGGTTGCCGGAGAAGATTTCCGTGCTTCCAAAAATCGGGAAAAATAGTTCATACGATTTGGGGTTTAAGATTTTCAGATAGAAATAATTTGAGATTTTCCACCGTGAAAAATGTTTTTGGTTTTTTGCTCTGAGTGATTTCCTAAGATTGTTGGTCTTTTTGGTTGCCGGAGAAGATTTCCGTGCTTCCAAAAATCGGGAAAAATAGTTCATACGATTTGGGGTTTAAGATTTTCAGATAGAAATTTCCAAAATGGGTCCAGATTTGGGATCGAGGTTTTTGAAGGTCAAGCTTCGATGGATCATGGGGGTGGAATAACCATCTCATATGCTATGCTGCCCCTCAAAAGTCGCGGGCAGGCAACCCTCGGTGACGTAAACCGCCAATCAAGCATCCGATTCTACCGTGGTAGAACAAGTATGGTTCGCCCTCGAAATCGCTATTTCAATCATCCGGCATATGCGTTGTATTCAATTAAGGTGCGTTTATGGATCGCAATGATTGGTCAAGCTTATTTAATTATTGTTGTAGTATATTGTCAAGTATGTGGCTTGCCAAAAACCGAGGTACTTGGGAAATTCTCGAATAGGTTTGTTTATTCGTGTTGCAACAAAGCATTTGCAATATATTTCTTCTATTGCTTTGTTGCCTTTTGGCCGCTTCGCCCTAATACGGCCGGAGTGTTTTTATATATCCGTGGTTACAATTATAGAATTATGGAGGTGCCATCGTCGAGGGTAGAAGTGTAGTCTGAGCCATAGATTTGAGACATAGATTTGCGCAGGCCCCTTTCTAAAAGCCGCCCAGCCCCTTTGTCTCTGATAGAAGAAGAAATAACTAAAGACAAGACTCTGAGCTCCAAAATTCTTAGTGTCGAGAATGCAGCAGAGCTGCAGTCTCTCTGAGAATGGTAATCTAACTATAAGGTCCCTTGGTTGTACGTTTGACAGTCTTATCTTCTTCTAGGCTTGAGTATCTTAAATTGTTTGTATTCTTTCTTACTAGCACTCCAGATCATGTTTCAAATCGTGCACACCAAAGGTTAACCCTGTTATGCTGCATGGACTCGAGTTCCACTATCCTGAATCCAAAGAAAAGGTCAAGTCGGATGTCCATCTTTGTATTTTGTCACAGAGGCAGAGGTAAACGATGAGTACTCTGATATTTACTTGATGTTTTAAGAATATTAAAGATGATCTATGGTGAGGGATGGATGGAGACATAAACATATTCTTGACTATGATCTGCCAGGCTATAGTAAGAAATACCTTGACCGGAAATCTCAAATTAAAAGGGTTGATATTTCATGCTCCTTTGCCTAGCATATTTTATGCTCCTTTGCCTAGCATGGAGAACCATTCTTGCCCTGCAAGAGTTTGACATGGCAAATGCAATATTTATCATTTGGGGATGTAACCTTTTCTTATATATTTGGTGAATAGTCTTTATGACATAGCTGTTAAGGTAAACTTTTGAGATCCATTCCTGCTTAGCATCTGTTGAAACATGACTAATCATTTGATTAATGACCCCCTTCTGCAGGACGACTGCTGATAACTATGCAAGACTCAATTCTCACTGCTTATAGCCTTCCTGACCTATCCAGCGAAATCAAATTGAGGCTTTAAGGTAATGCGGGATTGGCCCTGATGTGATATGTGATGTGTTTGGTGCATGTATATGACATGTTTGATCTGTTATATGTTATACGCGATTTATTAATTCGACTGAATGCAATGTGACTTGCTTTTTATGTAATAGATTTCTCATTCCCAGTTTATCTAATACTTCATGCTTCTAAATCTTTCAGCTCTCAAGGTGAGTAGAGTGAAAGACAGTCTGTCATTTGACCATGTCATTTACATCATTCAATAATGGTGCATGATTAGTCTTCGATGTTGTGAGATGAATTTCTTCAGTGATCTTAAGTTATTAGTAGTATCTTTTAGGATATATCTGTGATCGTCGGCGTATTGATGAATTTATAAAGGAAACTGTTCATGTCCATTATTGTGTCCTGCTTCTTCAAAAGAAATCTAAGACAACCATGAGTGTTTCGAAAGATGAGTCTGGCCAGATAGTTTTAAACGAGCTATGTGGCCATACTGATCTTCTAAAACACATGACTGTACCTTCGCCATTAGGCTTAACAATTCCATCTTCAGCAACTCAATCTACATGTAATGTCTGATACAATTTTCATGCTTCCATAAAAGATATAGCAATGAGTAGAAGAGAGTCCTTCTGTTCTTCTATTTAGATAAATGCATTGTCCTAGGCTATTCCCGTGTGGCACAACTGGATCCCATGTCAGAGGCTATTCATTTTAGATACAAATTAGGCTATTCATTTTAGATACAAATTAAGCTGACCACTAGGAGATTGACCCCGACTTACATGCTTCTTTAGCGTGCCTCTATGCATTTTGTTTTTGCAGTACAAGTCGTCTGTTCTATTGACATCTCTGCTTGGTATGATATGTCTGTGTTTCTCTGCATGAGATCCTTTGTTTTATTGCTGTGCATTGCATTTGCTGGGTAAGACATTTGCACAAAATTTCCAGAAATATGTGTTTGGATGCTACGTTTTCCAGAACCATGTTTCTTAGGTTCGTCTGATGCAGCAACGACATTCTTACTGGCATGCCATCTTCATGCAATATGAAGGAACCTCTAGCCGACTGCTTTTATGATGAACTCCATCTCCTTGCTCTAAGTTAGTGCCAGTTGCATATTGCTTCATGGGGAATAATGCTCCTCTTAGAATGCTCAACGTTTATGTCTCTTTCTATGTTTTTGCTTGACTTCTAATTTTCTGGAATCCAATGCACGCCCTTATATTTCATACTAAGGAGCTCATGGAAAGTCCCTGTGCAAGCTATTAGTTGCATTTTGCATTTAATACCTTGCTGCACGATAATTGAACCTGAAGGGGAGACCGAGAATCTTGGAGCAGTCAATTGAAAGAAGTGTAACTATAGAATTTTAAAAACTGCTGCTCTAGGAGAGCTATGTTTTTTAACTGACTGGTCTAATGTGCTATTAAAAGTTGTTCCATAACATGTTTCATTGGGCAGGGGCAAGCTTCTGAATGGGCATTTTTAAGGAGACATTCAAGTGAGGACAACTTTGGGGTTCAAATTTGTGTTCCATATGCTGATATCTTGGCTAGAACTGTGGAGCTCATTGAACAAGAATGCACAGTTGATTTCATTGATATAAATGTGGGTTTCCCTATTGATATAGTTGTTAAGAAGGGAGCTGTGTTGCCCCTTTTTGGGCAACATGGACCATCATGATACCTAGAGTTTCAAGATTGGAAGATACTTGTCAGAGTTTGGAAGACTTGTGGTTTCTTTTGAGGTTTCATCTTAAGTTACTTTCCTATTACTCATATGGTAAGAGTTAGTGTTATTTTGATCCTGCTAGAGTTTGGAAGAAATTGGCTCAAGTTTGGAAGACCCTTGGGATCTTGGTTGTATAGCCTAATTCTTTCCTTTGAGGAAATTTTCTAGTTACATTCTTATTTCTTTGAAGACTGTGCAAAGGATATAGCAAGCTATACAAGGAGTTATAAGCATGTTGCTCATATTCACTCATATGGAGCTAAATGGAGTTGCACCAATGGTTTGGAAGTCACACCTATGAAGATGTCACTTTAAAGGTGAATTTTGCTCTTGTTTAGGCCTTGAAGATTGGAAGACCTTTTTAGAAGTTTGGGAAGACCCTAGGGCCTTGAGCAAAGTTATGAGGTATGATTTGAGCTTTGAGATAAGATCATGTGCTACAGTGGGTTTCCATCCTTTATCCATTTCATCCATTCCATATCCACTTTCCTTTCATCTTTTTATACCCCATTTCCACCTTTGTCATGCCTTCTTTCATTACTTCACTACCTATATTTTTATTGGCCTCACCTCCACTTCAGAACCGTCTCAAGAGATCATGAAAACTTCAAGAGCAAGGAGGCTTGAATTTTACTTTCATCTTATTTCCCTAACTCGCCATAGCCTTTTTTTTCCTATCTTTTTCACCCTTCCTATGATTTTTTCATTCCCAAGGTTGAAAAACTCATTGACCATGGTCAAATGGGGCAAAATTTCAAGTATCTCAATTTGACTTGAAAACACTCTAGATTTGGAGCTTGGCAAAAAATAGCTATGTTGGCCTTTCCAAAATTCAAAAAGACCTTGGAAAATTCCTCAAATATTATTTCTTGGGATGCGTACAAAAAATAGAAAAACCTATTCTAGCCTATCTACCCTATCTATCAAGATAGCCCGTGTCACCTCCCCATTTTTCCATCGCGGCTAGGGCGTGTAAAATGTGACACGGGCCGGTTGTCCCTCAGGTGGCACGCATAAAAGTCAATAGTGAGGTCAACACTATTCCTTATATACGTAAGCCTCCAGACTCGCTTTTGCCCGTGGATATATCACCCTCAAGATTTTTCGATGAACCCTAAGAAACGGGAACCGCTAAAACCTGCCAAATCGTGCCATAATTTGATTGAACCCCGCCAATTTTCTCCCAAATCAGCCCCTAACCTTTTTCCAGACCCTGTGATCCTCTCGGTGGCACTTGGTTTGATAGAAATTGCTCAAATTAGGCCTAAAATCACTCCTACCGAGCTAGTTTTGGGAAGAACAGTTTAAGCCAAAGATCACAGATCAAATCAACACGCCCCTGGAGATATACTGTGATTTTGGCATTGAATATCTTGATATCATTTTGCTCGCTCTCGCCAGATTCCAGCCCATTTCATTCGATATTGAAGTCCCCATTGCTAGACCTGCCAAAGATTGAAGCTCCTAGATTACAAACTTAAATAATCACCCATATTACTTCATTGGTATTTTTTGAAGCCCCTCGAAAGGCTCAGCCAGCCTTGAAATTTCTCTCAAGCATTATTATTTCAAAGCTTTTGTAATATCCTGTTGACATTATCAAACCCTCCCGTATCACTTTGATATAATGCATAGTCTTTGCCTCAGAAAATCATTGTCATCGTTATACATCCATTCTTTTGTAATTCCGCTTTGCCCTTTTAAAAAAGCAAAACCAAAAACAAGACCAAAAAATATTTACTCAGAGATTATATCTTCTCCGTGTAGTTGTATTTCATCCTTATAGCAACCCTAGAAACCTATACACTTTCAAGAAAACATATAAAAATATTTTTTTCATAATCAGCATGAGTTTGTTCTTTTTCTTGAGGTTTTGTTTACTTCTGAGAAAAACTAAAACATCTTTTTGCTATTCAAACCTTTTGCACATGATCTAGAGGCTATTTTGAAGTTGCCCCACGGATCCCAATCCAAAATTCCCATCAAACTCCATCTCAAAATTTGGCTCTTCGCTTTTTGGCACCGGGCCAACTTTTTGACCTGCCTTTGACCTCCTCATTTTTTTGACCTTCCCTTATTCAAATCAAGTCAAATCTTTTCCACCATTTTCCTCCCAAGGCTTGTTTACCACTTATAACACCAATCGATCTTCTATTTCTCAAGGTGTGTCTGCAAGTTCAGTTCTTGTTCGACAGCTTTTTTCAGTTTCGGGGACTCTAGTGATTTTGAAAAACTAGCACTTCAAAATGAATTTTCTGGTTTCATGACAAGGATTGATCACCCTAAGTGATCCGGAGGTTCTAACCACTTTGTTTAAGATTCCCTTGAGGTTAGGCTAAAATTCCGTGTTTTAGGCTAACATTTTGGAGGTTCTACCGAGATTTTCACCGGAAGTTGAATTCCATGGCACCAAGAAAGACTGAGCTCTTTGAGCAACCTGAGGTAATACCAAATCCAGAGCTAGTAGGGGTAAGCATGAAAGTGGCTACCAGTGCCCATAAAGAAATGTTACAAAATGTTTTCGCTTTTTTTCCCCCACAAGCTCCCTTACCAATTGAGCTCACTATAATTTCTTTTCCCTTGTTATGATTCTTCCATGAATGCTAACCATTTTTGAAGAATTTTGAAGAATATTATGAGGAGCATGGAAAGAAGAAAGGTACCAGGTTTGCCGAGTTTATCAAATGCATGAAAGGTGATGAAGCTTGATCCCGTTGATTTCGAATCACAATAGGTACTAAGTGGGATGAATTGGAACAAAAAGTTTTCGGCAAGGTTTGGTAAGACTACTTCACCCCGGGATCTTGTTTTTGAGCTCCTTTTCTATTAAACTGGTGAAAGTGTGAAACAAAGATGTGGAAAGATTTAACTCTTACTTGTTGGTTTGTAATAGGAACCATGTTTCCCACCCAACTTTGCATCTGGTTGCTTCCCTTTATCGTGAGGTCCGATGTCCCAGCCTAAGATTTATAGAAAGTTATTAAAACTTCAAAAGTTTGGTGAGTTAGATTCAATCCATAAGACATTTGTAAAGGTCTGTAGATTTAGTAGAAATGCTAAGCTATCCGCGTCGATGATGAAATCGAGATCCATTCTACCCTCCTCATCATGATATCGAGCACGAGTCACACTATGCTAATGCCGCCCCGTGTATGCAAATCTTTAAGGAAAAAAGAAGCCAAAAGTCAAGAGCTTAGACCCTCGTGTTTCAAATGAAATCGGAGATAAGTAAGGTATCCAAGCTCTTAGAAGTTACCAAACAACTCATGGAGTTAAAAATAGTAATAATGCTCCTTCTTCTAGCTTCCGCCATACCCGAATGCACAAACCGTGGTAAACCCTATCATAGGGCTGAAAATTGCTTTGCAAGATCCTCGGCCCTAAATGCCACAAAAGGGGCCATTTTGGTAGAGAATGTCCTGCTTGTTCTTTTTGCAAAGAGATAGGCCATGAAGAGAAGTTCTCGCAGTTGTCAAGAATTACCTTGCAAAGCAAGAAAAAGGTAAACGGTGTCCAATATTAGTTTTATTGAGACTTGTGCGTAAGAACTAGAAGAACAAGATGTTATGGTTGTGCAACGCGTGCTAGGCTCCATCTGTGTACCTCTCGGAAGTTCTGTCCCACCAAGTGTAGCTCCTAAGGTAACATTTCAACCAAATCCTCGTGGATATAGCTCCTCCCCCGCTCAAAGGTATAAATGTAAAGATTCCGAGCTTGATGAATTTGAATTGCTTATGAAAAAACTCAAGGTTATCAGAGACTTACTAACTTTATTGAGGATTGCACCATCATACAGGAAAAGCTTATCAAACATACCCAAAATGTTGAAGAAATTGTGAAGAAACTTGCAACAACATTTTCAGAGTTTCCACTGAGCACACCCAAGATCCAGTGTGCTTTTTATTTGTAGTGCTACTATAGGGACCTCCCATTTAGATAAGGTTTTGCTGGATGGAGGTTCTTCCCTAAATGTCATGCCTTATCATGTTATGAAAACATTGAATCTCAAAGTAGAAGACAACACTTCTATTGTTCTAAAATCCTTTTCAATGCTAAAGTAGTACCAAAGGGAGTGGTGAGAAATGTGTTCCATCATATGTGGGGAATTATTGTCTTAGCTACATTTGTGGTTGTTGATTTTGAGAATATTAACCATGCTAACATCTATGATTTATTTTTCGAAGAAGGTGGATGAAAAAATGAGATGCTAGGCCTATATGGTCTGAAGGGATTTGCACTATTTCAAATGGAACAACTTCCATTAAACCGGGTAAACAAGACTGACCCTTCCGCTAACATCGATTCATAGATGTGGATATTTTGGTGAAAAGAGTTAGGAGTCTGGTTTAGGTCCGGATGTTGATATGAATGCGAAGTCCTCAACTTTGCTCATGTAGAGTTCCCCGATCCAAAAGAAAACAAGGCCTACCTTTGGTTTGATGGAGGTATGTCTAAAAAAAAAAAAAAAAAAAATTAGGGATTGCTTTTCTGGCGCTATTCTCAAGGATGCAGATCTTAAGTCGATGACTAAGATAGGGAGAATTCATCCTAATATTTCTTCTAATGCACAGAGTATAGGGCCCTCATTGCAGGCCTAAGGGGAAGCAAGATTTATGAATATTTCCCATATTGTTATCTATGGAGACTCACAACTTGTTTGCAAACAGATTTTGGGGAATACCAAACAAAACATCAAGATATGGAGGGTCCAATACACAAGCTCGAGAATTGCTAACTTTTTTTGATCATTGGGAAATTTATCATATTCCAAGGTCTAAAAACTTTGAGGCTGATTCTTTGTGCGGGAAAACACTCTTAGAGCATCTCTCGAGGGAGCTATCAAGGAAGATGTCCTAGATGAAGATGAACTCTCTCGGTTCCATCCTATCTTGACCATCAACCCCGGCACAAGAAGAATCACAAAAAGAACTTGAAGTGCACAAGGGAGGTAATGTCTAGGACTTTGCAAATGGGAGATCTATATGATGAAGATTGCAAAGGTAAAATGATTAAGTACTTTGAAGATTGGGTGGATGTTTTTGCATGGGAATATTCAATTGAAAGGGTTGATAGGAGCATTTGTGAGTTTGAGATAAAAGTTCGTGAAGATACTAAACATCATGCAAGAGATTGAGAAGAATTAATTCCTCACTTTTAGATCTTATCAAGGGGAATTATTCAAAATGCAGGAATCGGGATTGATAGTTGACATTACGTGAACCCCTCTTGGGTTTCTTGTATTGTTCCGGTTCACTAAAAAGAATGGTTCCCTTAAGAATATGTGGATTATAGAGATCTAAATAAAATACTTGTTAAAGATTGTTACCCTTTGCCTTTTTGGAAGAAACTTTATGCGTGGCTGGTAAGTCTATGTACTCATTTTTGGATGGTTTCTCCGGTTTTAATCAGATTAGCATCAAAAGGAAGATCGATCTAAGACATCCTTCATTACTCCATGGGAACTTATGCAATGAAAAGGATGCCTTTTTGGCTTAATGAATGCCCCCCACATTTCCCGAGAGCCATGGATCATCTTTTGCAAACATGACTCTGAGCAATTCGTAGTTTATCTGGATGATTTATGCTTAGGTACCATACAAGTGATCATATTTCAGAGCTAACAAGAATATTTACATTGTGCATAAACCGGAGTTAATCTAAACCCAAAGAAGTGCATCTTTTTGGCATCCAAAGGCCAGCTCTTAGGCCATGAGGTTTTCGCTAAAGGCCTTCAAGTAGTCAAGAGAAGATCATAGCTTTAAAAAGCTTCAAACACCCGTGACAATTAAAGAAGTCAAGGGATTTATGGAATGACCTCTTTCTTAAGAGTGTATGTGCCTAATTTCTCTCACCTTATTAGTCCTATCTCTAAGTTGACTAGAGTAGGCCAAGTTAGTAAAAAGAGAAAGTAAATATAGGCCTGTTGTTTGACTGATGAGTGTGAAAAGCTTTTTTAGATCATAGAGGCCATTTGCCATTCTACACTTTTAAAAACTCAGGACCTTTCCTTACCATTTAAAGTTTACATAACTATCACTAAATTTTATTGGAGTTGCCATTTTGGGATAGACACCCTATTGCTTTTTGCAAGCAAACAATGGTCTCAAACCAAGAGAAGTATGCTAAGATAGAAAGGAGTGCTGCTGCTCTCATCTTTTTGATCGAGAGACAGGGTCATCTTTACAAAAATCCCAAGCCACTATCTACATGCAAAGCAGGAACCCCATGCCTTTTTTGTATGGTAAGAAATTAGAAAAACCTAAGCTTCATAGGTGGGCTTGTAGGCTTCAATCTTATGATTTAAAGGTAAAGGTTATTCATGTATTGAACAACCCGAGTTTATACCTGCCTGCTGCCTACTTTGAACATGAGGAGGTGGTACAAGAAGAAGAAATGACTAACCTTGTTGTAAATGAGCGGGACGTGTCAACTATGCCAGCTCAAGGTTGGCAACAACCTATCAGGAGATTCCTTCAGTATCAAGAGATACCTTCTGAATTTTCAAAAAGCCAAGCTTACAAGTTTAAGTTAAAATGTTTGACTTACTCATTGGTTGGTGACATCTTGTGCAAGGTAAATAGGGATGGTGTACTCTTAAGATGTGTTGATGAAGATGAAGCTGCCCGGTACTTCTTTGAAAATCACAAAGGTGTTTGTGGTGGTCATTTTGCAGCAGTATACAACCGCAAAAAAAATATTAAGGTCCGGGTTATTTTCGGCCTCATTTATTTAGAGATTGCTATGATGTCATTAAAACTTGCCATCAATGCGGATCTTTGGTAAGAAAATTTTGCATCGCCCCTCTTCTTTGGGATTGTGTCCCCGTGCCCATTTCAAGTTTGGGGGCTAGATTATGTTGGCCCTATAAATCCCCCATCTTACGCTTTCGCAAGATGAATACATTGTTGTGGCCACAGATTTATTTACCAAATGGTCAAGCAAGACCCTTGAGAAAAGCAAATGCATATACCATCGCTAGGTTTTTGCATGAAAAAATATTTGTTCTAGGTTTGGAATCCCTTTCAAAATTTTGACCCGACAGAGGCTCTACTTTTATTAATGAGGTTATTCAAATTTTGTTTCAAGTCTCAAAATCAGACATGTGAAAAGCTCAGCCTATTATCCCAAGGAAATGGTCAAAGCCGAAGTCTACTAACAAAGTGCTTAAGGGAATTTTGCGAAAAACGGTTTGCCAAAACCAAAAAGATTGGCATTTGAAATTATATGATGCCCTTTGGGCTCATAGAATCATCATAAAGCCGCCACTAATGCTTCTCCTTTGATTTGGTTTATGGTGTTGAAGCGCTTATTCTGCTGAGTTGAGATTCCCTCTTGAGAATGGCACTCAAGTTGATCCGGAGCCATCAAGCATTACAACATGTATGAAGTTTTGCTAAAATTGGATGAGGATAGATTTGATTAAAACTTCAATCTACTTAAGAAGGCTAGAGTGCAGCTTTTAAAGCGACTCACAAGCTCCAGGGATAGATTTGCTCCATTGGAACTCGTGCTCAAATGGGATGTTGCAAATGAAGGTAAGCTATCTAAATTTGAAAATCCTTGGGAAGGCCCTTACGATTGTAAAAGAAGTCGGGTTGTTCATCCTATTCTTAAGGATCTCAAAACAGGTTTGGAATTACCAAATCCTACAAATATCCAAAGATTTGAAAGATATTGGCCTCAACATGCATGTTTAGGCCTTTTTTGCTCCTATATGAATACTTATTTTAACTTAGAGTAGGTTAATTGTTGTTGAAAAATTGAAGATTTAAAACTCTTTTGATTGGTTCCGTTTCATTTCCTTTAGGCTTAAGTCGTAGATTCTTGTTGATTGGATTTGCTAAGTTGTTTTGGTTAGTTGTATTCAAGGTTCTTAATACTTGTACCATCAAGACCATTTTTCCTTTGAGGTGAGCTAATTGTGTGTTCTGTTTGAAGCAGTAAATATTTTTTCAAGACCGCACAATTTCAAAAGAGCAAGAGAATTTCTATTATTCAAAAAAAAAAAAGGGGTACACAAATTTACAGATGATCGGATCCTCTCATAGGAAGCCAATGCTATGGGTATTCCTCGAAGGGATAGTAGGAATCTTGTCCAAGGAGAGCCATCCATAAAGATCCAAGAGACCATTATATCGGTAAAAAAATTGTTCATGGTACCAAAACATAATGATCTTCACTCGAGAGATTCTCTTTCAGAGTTTGAAATGCATCTCTTTATCATGAGAAGCATCAAGGAACCATAGCTATCCGCTAGCATCCCGTGGGAGTAGTATAACCTTTATACTGCCAAATTGAGCATCTGGCTCATGATGATGCTTACACAAAAAGTAGTGCATATGTAGCATCCTCAATACATTCCCTTGTAAAAATTCCGCCCATGAGCCTTTGTGTTCGGGACAATTGCAAAAGGTCGCTAGTTTCTCTTGATAAGTCTTTTGCCCAAGGAAACACTCCATGGCAAGGTGATCATGGTTCATGTCTTTTTTGTAGAGTTCCTTTTCTGAGTCGTGGTAGTTTTGGTCAACATTTGTGCCTTCCCATATACACGCCTCAAAATGCATGTGCACCGGTAAATTTCCACGAGGAAGAGGTTCTTCATTAATTAAAACATTGTCCCATTCTCAGACCAGATGCATTTCTTGCAATGTGTCTGATTACACCATAAGGAATAGGTACTCAGAATGGATCAAGCTCGTGAAGCACTCCTAAATTGCTGCTCGGATCATTTGTTACATTGTCCCGTATAGGTGTATGGTAAGAAAAAAGGAGCCATGATCGGCAGGAGGTCGAGTTTTAAAACGAGCACGAGCAGGAGGAGAGAGCAAATTAGGTTCGAGTCGATGGTTTGAATTTTTGGTTTGAAGGTTTGAATTTTTAGTTTGAAATACATTCAATGGTTGTATGAGCCAAATTTCTTGAATAGTAGAAGTTTAGTTAAATAGGGTAGAGATTTGCTATGCTTTAACAATTTTGAGTGTTGTCATTTTCAGGTCCATTTGCTCATTACTCTTATTTGTCTTAAGTTGGCCTCTTTCCATCTAGCCCTTGCTTCCATATGAAATTTTAAGAGTGCTAATCCTACATTGTTACTCATCCCTTTATTTGGCACTCATGCTAATTTGATTATATTGTCATTGTCATATGTTCATCCACTTCTTCTCCATATTCACTGTCTTGAGTTGTCCTACCCTCCATTTGATCTTATTTTCTTATCACTCTCTCCATTACCTTATACTCTGCCTCATATTTCCCACCACCGCAGAGTAATTCTATTCCCTCCACCACTTGTTGATATTTTGAAGACCTTCAGTTAGCATTTTTTTCCTTTGAGGTTTTGGGGACCAGCCTCATTCTTTCCTTTGAGGAGATGTTGCCCTTTGGGCAAACATGGACCATCATGATACCTAGAGTTTCAAGATTGGAAGATACTTGTCGGAGTTTGGAAGACTTGTGGTTTCTTTTGAGGTTTCATCTTAAGTTACTTTCCTATTACTCATATGGTAAGAGTTAGTGTTATTTTGATCCGCTAGAGTTTGGAAGAAATTGGCTCAAGTTTGGAAGACCCTTGGGATCTTGGTTGTATAGCCTAATTCTTTCCTTTGAGGAAATTTTCTAGTTACATTCTTATTTCTTGAAGACCAGGCAAAGGATATAGCAAGCTATACAAGGAGTTATAAGCATGTTGCTCATATTCACTCATATGGAGCTAAATGGAGTTGCACCAATGGTTTGGAAGTCACACCTATGAAGATGTCACTTTAAAGGTGAATTTTGCTCTTGTTTAGGCCTTGAAGATTGGAAGACCTTTTAGAAGTTTGGAAGACCCTAGGGCCTTGAGCAAAGTTATGAGGTATGATTTGAGCTTTGGAGATAAGATCATGTGCTCTGGGGTTTGTATCCTTTATCCATTTCATCCATTCCATATCCACTTTCCTTTCATCTTTTTATACCCCATTTCCACCTTGTCATGCCTTCTTTCATTACTTCACTACCTATATTTTTATTGGCCTCACCTCCACTTGTGAATTGCTCTCAAGAGATCATGAAAACTTCAAGAGCAAGGAGGCTTGAATTTTACTTTCATCTTATTTCCCTAAATCCCTGCCATAGCCTTTTTTTTCCTATCTTTTCACCCTCTTCCTATGATTTTTTCACCATTCCCAAGGTTGAAAACTCATTGACCATGGTCAAAATGGGCAAAATTTCAAGTATCTCAATTTGACTTGAAAACACTCTAGATTTAGACTTGGCAAAAAATAGCTATGTTGGCCTTCCAAAATTCAAAAGACCTTGGAAAATTCCTCAAATATTATTTCTTGGGATGCGTGCCAAAAAAGAAAAAACCTATTCTAGCCTATCTACCCTATCTACTGATAGCTCCGTGTCACCTCCCCCATTTTTCCACGTGGCGCCAGGGGGGCCGGACACTTTGGTTGTCCCTGCGGCACGCCAAAGTCAATAGTGAGGTCAACACTATTCCTTATATACGTGAAGCCTCCGGACTCGTTTTGCTGTGGGATATATCACCCTCAAGATTTTTTTTCGATGAACCCTAAGAAACGGGAACACCTTAAATCCGCCAAATCGCGCTATAATTTGATTTTGAACCCAGCCAATTTTCTTCAAATCGCCTCCCTGAACCTTTTCCGAGACCTGATGATGATCCTCTGGGGCACTTGGTTTGATAGAAATTGCTCAAATTAGGCCTAAAATCTTTCGGCCGAGCTAGTTTTGGGAAGAACGGTTCTTAAGCCAAGAGCATCACGAATCAAATCAACCACCCCTGAGAGATATACCTCCGATTTTGGCGAGATTGAATATCTTGATATCATTTTTTTTGCTTGGGGATTCCAATTCGCCCATTTCATTCGATATTGAAGTCCCGCGTTTGTGAGACCTTTTCAAGATTGAAGCTCCTAGATTACAAACTTAAATAATCACTCCATATTACTTCATTGGTATTTTTTGAAGCCCTCGAAGGCTCATGCCAGCCTTGAAATTTCTCTCAAGCATTATTATTTTCAAAGCTTTGGTAATATCTCGTTGACATTATCAAACCTCGTGGATCACTTTGATATAATGCATAGTCTTTGCCTCAAAATCATTGTCATCGTTATACATCCATTCTTTTGTAATTTCTGCTTTGCCTTTTTAAAAAGCAAAACCAAAAAACAAGACCAAAAATATTTACTCCGTAGATTATATCTTCCGGTGTAGTTGTATTTCATCCTTATAGCAACCCTAGAAACCTATACACTGAAGAAAACATATAAAAATATTTCTTTTTCATAACTCATTATGTAGTTTGTTCTTTTCTTGAGGTTTTGTTTACTTACGTAAAAACTAAAACATCTTTTTTGCTATTCAAACCTTTTGCACATGATCTAGAGGTTATTTTGAAGTTGCCTCAGACAGATCCCAATCCAAAATTCCCCATCAAACTCCATCTCAAAATTTGGCTCTGCTTTTGGCACCGCCAACTTTTGACTCGCCTTTGACCTCGATTTTCTTGACCTTCCTTTATTCAAATCAAGTCAAATCTTTTCACCATTTTCCTCTCAGCTTGTTTACCACTTATAACACCAATCAGATCTTCTATTTCTCTCAAGGTGTGTCTGCAAGTTCAGTTCTTGCTCTGACAGTTTTTTCAGTTTCAGGGACTCTAGTGATTTTGAAAAAACTAGCACTTCAAAAATGAATTTTCTGGTTTCATGTGACAAGGATTGATCACCCTAAGTGATCTGGAGGTTCTAACCACTTTGTTTAAGATTCCCTTGAGGTTAGGCTAAAATTCCAGGTTTTAGGCTAACAAGCTGGCTCATTCCTCCTTATGAAGCCAGCAAAACTTGGACAGATAGTCAAAGCTTGCTCGGCTGTGATGAACACTCCACTCATTCTCAAAGTATGTACTATCATGCATGTTCTTTCAAAAAGAAAAGCATAAGCTGACATATTTTCTAATTAAAGGTTAGGACATGTTGCTTTGAAGGCAGGAACTGTATTCATTCTCTAATTCCCCAGATTAGAGAGTGGGGTGCCGCAGCTGTAACTGTGCATGGCAGAACCCGGCAGCAACATTATAGCAAAGTAGTAGATTGGGATTACATCTATAAATGTATTGAACAAGCCGGTGACTTGCAAGTTATTGGAAATGGGGATATATTTTCATTTACTGATTGGAATGAGCATCTTGCTTCTGCGTGCCTTTCAACATGTCTAATTGCTCATGGATCACGCATAAAGGTACCTAAGTAGCATACAATAATCCTATGTCCAGTTGGTAGGATGTATTTATGTTCTCAAAATGTATGTGTCAGCTACTCATGTTTTTATGTGGGCTTTCAACCTTGGTTATTTACTGAGATTAAGGAGCAAAGACACTGGGACATTAGTGCAAATTAACGGATAGATATCCTTCATGATTATGTCAGATATGGTGTTGAGCATTGGGGCTCAGGCCCTTTTTCTATGGCACCTCTGTCTTATATTTACCTTAATATTATTGGGCCACGTAAGAAAATAAGTCACCATAGCTTTTCCACTAAACAATTTAAGACATGTCTTAAATGGGTTCCGTACAACTTGAGTGGAGCATTTTATTCGGAAACCCCGCCACAAAATAAGGTATGCATTTCTATCCTATCACGTGGCTGCTTGGGATCTTTAGGGGTGTCATAAAAAAGAGTAAAATGGTATGTACCGGACTGAATGGATCGCCGATGCCCAAAGATTGGCATGGCATGGCTTGAATCGCTGGGAATGGAAGGATCTGATCGAATGGAAAGGCCAAAGGCCATACTTTATAAATATCAAGAAACGGATTTGCCCTCAGTCGGAATCAAGTGAACGGAAGTGCATTCGGATTGCGTAACGGATTTGCATTGATGTGTCAAATTTTGTGTTGCGTCGGCCTTGTAGAAGGTAATTGGTATTTGTTCTTTGTTTCTTTGCAATTTGTGGGTTGGAATGGGCAATAGGGACGAATCAGGTAGGGTGGAATGGGTTCATCTCCATGCAAGATCTTCATCCGTGATATCTAAGTTCGCGCTCATTCTTCATTGCTTTGTTATGGCAAATAGAGCGTAACTACTGGCCCTTGCTCTTATGTCCGCACTTTGTACCCTCTCTCAATCATTGGTGCCCAAGCTTAGTTTCGGATTTTCGCCTGTAATTATGCCTCTGTTTGTAATTTGATTCTTTATGCCTCACGATTCTTTATGCCTCGATTCCTGCATGCATGGGCTATGAATCGGTAGATGGCAAAAGAAGGGGCCGTGATCAGGATGAGCCCACCGAAATGGTTAGGTAGAGCCGCGGATCAGAAAACTATGGAGTAGTGGAAAACCAAAATTATGAGACACGCCTTATAATTATAAGACACCTCTTATAACGGTGGCCATGGAAAACTAAATTTTTTAAGACATGCCACAAAATTGCGGTGGCACCTAAAATGCTGTCTTATAATTATAAGACAGCCATATTTTAAGGAAGGAAGGTACTTTATCGTCCCACGGAGACCAATCGGCCTATGGGACCCAATACAAAAACGCGTAAAGCGGATTGGACATCGTCGGGATTAAAACCCCTCGCCCAAGGGTTTTTCGAGGAAAAAAAATCGCAAAAGAATCAACCACACAAACTAACATACAAAAAATGCGTAAACACCCAAATATATCTGCCATGCACCGCGACTGGGCAGCCTAATCGGGAAAGCAAACAAAGGGGCAAAGATGACCTCGCAGTCCAGCCTCTGAATGTAGGGACCCGGTGGCACGTATTGGCGGTGTGTTCATCGCCAAATGGGCAAGTCCGCATTAAGGAGCGATCCGCCCGACCGATTTTGGGCAACTCGAAAGTGTGAGACTCATCCTCAATGGCACCCGTTGACAAGAAGCGACAGAGCCAGGCCCGTCACGGGGCTCTAATCCACCGCCTGCCTCGATCACGAAGATGGTGGGCACCCAGGCAACGGAGTCTGAGTTTTAGGCTATGTGGGCAAATTGGAACGTAGAGCGTAGGCCCCAGCCAATACGGGTTGATGTGCTCCTTGTAATGGGCCGTTTTGACCTTCATTTAGAGGCCGGGGTCCCGCAGCTTTGCCGAGGAAACAAGCGTCTGGACCCCATGCTAAGCCGCCACGACGGCCATTGTCCACTGCGACGATTCTGTGCTCGCGACGTTCATCTCGGCGAACCAGCGATCTCTCCTACCCCTCCCTCGGGCCCCTAAGTCGCTCGCACTCATTGCCACAAGTAAGCCGGTGGAGCCGAAGCATCACCCATAGTAACCACTTTCTGAAAATAGACAACCGTGGAAAAAGGGCCTCAGATTCAAAAGGTATAATTTTATGCTATTCTTTACATGGTTACAAGTTGAAGAGTTAGCATGACATCACGTAGAATGATAGGACACTATTAAAACTATGATCTCTTCACAATTTGAACATATGGATAGTTGCATTTCATAATGGGATCAGAGACTATTCATTTTGGATACAGAAATTGTTTTGTGCTAACATATGGAGGTCAGATATCATCCTTATATGGATCGCTATTCAATGCCATTTTCAGTCACATGAAGAAAGGGCTATGCTGAAGAGTTCTTATATTGCAGAAAAAGTATTCGCCTTTCTCCACCATTGCATTATGGTGTTGGATTTCCATTATATCTACAGAATTGTTCTGTCCTATAACTACAAATGCTTGCCCAATCTTAATTCTGTGTAGTTTTACGTGGTTTGGAAATTTCAAACTTGCCTACGTAGTTTCATAATAGCCCACTGAGACTATTTGTTATTCCTTCTTATTGTGTATTCCATAGAAATAAAGAACTAGGCAGGCAAGGCATACTTAGGTCTTTGGCTCCTTGACCTTTCATCTATTCTTATATGCTAATCATTATATGCTAATCATTGGCTTCCACCGTTGGATTGTTCCCTGCCTTTTAGAAACACTTTTGGCCATGTAAAATTTAAGACTAGAATGCATGTTGAAGATCCTCAGAAGTGATGGGACTTTCCTTCAATTGATCATGCTTAAGAAATGCATTTACAATGCACACGAATTATTGCGTCGCCAGTTACTTTATCTTCTATGCTTTGATGAACCTATAGATGTTTCTGATAATACTTTTTCTGAATACACTATAACTTGAGGTATAGAACTGAGATTTTTGTGTTCTGATTCTCAGAATGTGCAACCACTAAGAAAGACGTTAAAGATGTATCTAACATTCAATTCAATAATCTTACTCAAATAGAACTTATTCTTGAAGATGGGCTTTAAGTTACAGCATGAACTTTGAATATATTAGTTATATAGAACCTTTACAGGCTGAAGACATGTTATATTGGTGAAAGATGCACATGTTGAGCCAAACAATGGTATCTTTAGGATAATCGCAGAGTCATATGCCTGCAACATTATCTTCTTTCTTGAAGAAAAGCTCTTATAGAACGTTTGATCTTCTTTTGCATGTAGATTTTCAAAAGCATGACCACTTCTACCACCACATCCAGTAGAATACCTTTGTATCTGCATTTGCTATTGCATACATGGTTGCTCATACTATATAATTGTATAATGCAGATAGGAATCTAATTTCCTGCAAATATGGTCATGGAAACCGCACTTGGTTGTTTCCAAATTGGTGTCAACTGAACACATATTTGAAGATGAAATGGAAGATTCTACGTACTTCAATAACCACAACATGTATTGACAGGAGTAAAATTAGTGACAGTCGCAGAATCTTATGCATGTTGTTGAATAGTGATGACATATATTCAACCCAAATCTCTGTCAATTCCTTATTCACATGTTTCCCAGAATACTTTATTATTTTTATCATAATACCAGTTGTCTATCTCTATTTGCCTATCATAAATGAATTCAGGTCTCCAAAAATTGCATTGAAATGTTGCCAACTCTTGGTTTTTCCAAATACCATTTAACCACAAGACTTGCTTGGAATGCATGCACCAATTTAGGACCACAAGATCCACATTGAAATGCATGTTATACACTTTGTCTAGAAGCAAACATAACACTTTTCTAGAGATGTTGCTTTTGTTGCTCATGTATTTTTTTGATGCTGCTTAATTTGAATAGGGTAGTCTTCTGTTGATTCCGTTTCATTTGAATGACATTGGCATTTGTTGATTATGTATCTTCACTCAAACCCAAAGGTTAGTATATAAGAATATAATGAACAATATAGTTGGTTGGCCCTCACGTTCTGTGAATTGCAAACAACTTAATGCTAACCGTCTCTAGCATAGATTACTAACATCATTTGCAACATCATTCCATCTAAACAACTTTAGGTCCTAATGAATCCTGAGCAATAACTATAATTTGAACATTTACAAAATCACATTGAAAGCTTCGCAACAATGATCACCTTCATAGGGGCATGCATATTATTGTGACATTTGAATTTGATACTTGAAAACATAATGGCCCATTATGATTCATATTACATGCCTTTGGAACTATTTCATGCAGTCGTTTCGCACTACAACAATGCCCAATATAAAGCATTTTGATATTTCACGATGATTCTACATTCTTGACCAAAGTTGGATTACTCACAACACTAATACGCACATAAACACCAACGTTATATATATGTACGTATATAAAATGGACATCCATCTTGGACAATAACTTAATATTAGCATTATTGACAACCCTACATATATTTTTAGATCTTATTCATATAATTCTACAATAAAATTGTATTTACGCCCGGCAACGCCGGGCACCATAACTAGTGTTAGAATTAAATATTAATTAAGAAGCCAAGTATGCCAAATTATTAATAATTAGTCATTAACACTAGAGTTGTCCCATGATGGACCAAAAATGGTCCATTTGCAGTGTTCACTTTAAAATTCGTATAAAATCAATAGCACAAAATCTATTCGAACCCTTCCGAGGAGTTCGTATATTGCAGCCATGCTCTACTAGAAGAATATCTAAAAATATATACACACTCCATTCTTGTAAGTTATGCTCTAACAAACTCAGGGGGGCCAAGTACCAAAAAGTTCATGTTTAAATAAAGTCAAACTGTTTCAACAAAGGTTTGGAGAATGAAACCAGATGTCTCTTATTTGAGGGTGTTTGGATGCTTGGCTTATGCTTCCATACCTGCTGAGAAGCTGAAAAAGTATGGGAAGTTGCATGACAGGGCTGTCAAGGCCATCTTCATTGGGTATCCAGAAAATCAGAAAGGTTACAAGTTGTATGATCCTTCCAAGAAGCAAGTTCTTGTAAGCAGGTCAGTTCAATTCGTCGAAGATGCTGTGATGGTATATCTTCCAGTGATTCTCCTGCAGTTCACAATGACAGCAGCTTGGATGTTGGAGATCTGATAGCAGCTGTTGGTAGACCTTTCTCTCCCTCTCTAGTGGTTTCTCCAGTGAACTCACATTTGCCTGAAGTAGTGGTACGGGATGATCCCAAACCCACTCGCCCAATGGTCCATGACACTAAGATCTTGTGTTGATATTTTGTGATTATATAGTGCCTTGGTGAGTTGATGACAATAAGATATATGCTTTGTATGCATCTGTCATACTACAGTTGCCATATACCAACTCCTGCTTCACCATATCTATATGTAAAATGTTTGTGCATGTCAATATAACTTCCTAGGAGTAGACGTATAATTGCCACTGATAATCTACATGGAGCTACATTACCTACTATGTCACTTAATTGGTTACTTTTCTTTAGGCCATGTCTAGTCCAAAATAGCTTGAACCACCAAGGTAGTAATGTTTTACATAATCTATCTTGTTTCTCTGTAGTTTCGTAACTCAACCACTTAAATTAAACTCGCACTTTATCTTATACGAGTACAAGTCAATCAATTCAATCCAAACTAAAATCCTACATCTCTCGCTATATTTAAAAGGGTCGTTACGCAACCCATAGCCTTCAAAGTATTCGTATATCCAATATATGCCCTGCAACCATTGGCCTCATGCCTTTTAATGTTCCGTTCCATTTTGTCTCACCATGAGATATGCAATTCGTATTCGAAATGACTCCGCATGTCGTATTCTGCATGACACAAATTCTCTCAGACTTATGAATTGCACATTACAAGTCATTTCAAAATTGATCACTTTGAACATGACAACTTTTTTGCAACTTATGGTCTCGCAATGCCTCTTTAAGAAGGGAAGATTTTATCTTCTAGCATGTCACGTGTACCTGGGAGCAACTCGAGGCCCCCGGGAATAGCCTTGATGCTGAGGACAACATCATTTTTAAGAATAGAATAGAATAGAATAGAATAGTTTTTTTATCGTCCACTGAGACCAATCGGCCCATCCAAATTAAAATCCTACATCTATGCCAACACCGTCTCTAGATTGAGACACTGATGGATTGGGGAGCCATGCCAGGACAAAGGTACTTCCCCAAAACAAGAAAAAAGTGACCTTGGCAAAACTTATGCCATATGATCTCTAACTCAAATTTTGATGCAATCCAAATTCTAAAAGTTGCTCTGATATATAAGGAATTTATGAAAGGTCAGCTGCAAGCAAATAAGCAAAACACCCTCAAGTTTGTAATCATGACCAAGTCAAAACTTGGTCAATAGCTCTGGCAGAAAACAACTTTTCACAACTCAAGCTATGGGATTCTTTTTGTTAGTCTGACACATGTTGTAGACTCTGACAGACCTGCAGAAAAAGTGCATCAATGTTTGTTGTCAAAAAACATGCAAGTCAACAATCACGCAAAAGCATTTGAAGTTTTCTGATACAATTTTCCCTTTTTGAAAAATCCCCTATTTTGGTATATTCTTGCCAAATCCAATTTTGATCTCTGTTTTTTTTGTCGGATCCTAGGTTCTTGGCATGAATAAGGTTAAATCGGGAGCTTTGAGCCATGATTGGCACGTCTAATCCACAGAAAAGGCCAGATCTTGGCCTGCCCTTTTTAGGGTTCTTGATTTTTCGTGGGATATATCCCACAGGCTTGATTCAAAAAGTTAGCCCAAGATATATAAGGAGAAATCAAAGCAAATAATTAAAATGCGTGCTATTTCCACGTGGATGCTGGCCCATTGCCACCCCACATGCTCGGAGATACTATATGGCAGAGGGGGGTTGGCGGAAATAGATGACTAGGTTGGGGGGTAGATAGGAATGTTTTTGCATTTTTTTTTATCATGGGCACAGTTCCCAAGGGGCGAATTTTGAAGGTCAAGATGAAGCCATTTTGCAAAATTTCACAGTCCACATAGCATAATTTTTTGTGCTCTTCAAGATGGAAAAATATTTTTTGGAAAATAAGCACTTTGATTTTTTGGGTAAAAAAGGTCTAAACTTGATGAAGTGGCAAGGGTGAGAGGTGATTTGGCAAAAAAATGGTGACTGAGATGATGATATGGCAAGTGAAGTGGCAAAGAATATTTTCCCTAGTCAAAAACTTTTGTGAGATGTGAATGAGGTGGATGACACATGTGGAGTGATGTGGATGATACATGGTGATGATGTGGCATATTTTGGGTGAGGTGGATAGTATATTGTCAAAAAGGAAAGTGCAATTCAAATCTTAGATATTTTGATAATATTTAGCCCAATTTTGCCTTTTCAAACTTTGTGTTGGAAAATATGCACCTTTCTCTCTCTAACTTCATTTTTAGGGAGAGAATGTGATCCTTTGACCTTGAAAAGGCCAATTTTAATGGAATTTTTGCATTTCTCATGAATAGTGGATGTATGATGAGGTGTGTGGGGTATTAGGAAAAAGACTATTTGCCAACTTTGGATTTTTGAGGTGGTAAAGGCATAAGGGATGAGGACAATGAGATGTGAGATGGGTGGAATCATGATAATAGGGCCTAGGAAGATGTATTTTACGCAAAAATAACTTGGATTGAACAAAGTACCATTATAGCTTGAGGGGTCTCCCGAACTTTGACAAGGGGTCTTCAAGCTTTGACTTCAAGTGTCTTTATGAGTGCACTAATGATCCAAAGCTATATTTAGGGTGTTTACATGATGTTCTATCAAATGTCCTCACTTGGTTCTTCATACTTGATGTCGTCTAAATGTCTTCATAGCAAGATGTCTTTAGAATCCATGGTATCTTGTATTATGCACACACATTTCAAGTAAAATGTTAGATATGAGTACAATGCATTCATATGGCTCTTCTATGCTGCCAAAAAGTGGAAACAACTAATGCCCAAAACCAGGACACAATGAAAGAGACAAAGGAATCCCACGGTGTGAGAACATCATGGCCTTGGAGCGCGAGTCCTCTACGACAAGAATCTCGGCCTTCAATGCATGACAAATCCACTCAACCACCATCAGTTAAGGAGATTCCTCAATGTGCCAACAGAGATCTGGGGATATCTCCTAATGACAGTTTTGCCATTATGGGTCTAAGGCCATTGTACTATATATATCAGAAGCTTAAACTTAGAAGCTAGACAGGACTTAGCATTCTCTTGTTTCCAGACTTTGCATTCAGACGAAGTCCTTTTATCCCATTTCATCGTATCAAGGGATTCTCATTTTATCATTGTTCTCTTTTCTATTTATTCTGTTCATTGTTTCTTAGCCCTTTTACAAAACCCCGCGTGATACTATATACTGAGGATTTGTCTGTTTGATTCAAGGATCCTCACTGAGGGCAACCTTCCCGATCCAGATCCCAAACACTGTAGTTGTTGCTGGGTCTTAGTTTGTGCTCTTTTCCTCCAAGATGTCTATTCGTGATTTCACTTAGAAGGAATTTGTTCTCCAAACTTCTGCTCGTCTTGAATGCCAGAAATGCAGGGTAGCTAACCGTGAGCCTTTCTTGGGAGATTATGATATTGAAGGAGGGTAGCCGCCCTCGCGTGTCCAATCAACACCTCCTGTACCTTGATTTTTTTCGCATCTCCTGTCTCCACCACATTGTCACAATTGTTCACAACCACATTTGCATCATCAAACACCCACTCAAGGATAGACTCCACGGTACCTTCAAACTCTTGATAACATCTATATACATATTTCCTTTGTGCAGTCTCTACATCCTTTGCAATCTTCTTCACCATATCACGATATAGGCTTTTCTCAAGTCTCTTTTGGCTCTACTTATGTTAATGAGTTTCAATCTTCTCCTCTCTTCAACTTCATGTTAATGTTTATAATGTGGATAATCTTTTGCAAGATACAGACAGAAACCCCGGGGCAGCACCTCCTAGATTCAGCCTGCCAACTGTTTCCATACTGCCAGCTTCTTTTCCTAGCCCCTCGTTTCCTCATCAAGCACCATATTATGGTCAAGTACCATTCCCTTTTGTTGCTACTACTACTCCAGGAAATCCTCTATCACTTTTGTATCTATTACTGGTCTCAATCTGAAACTTCTCTATCCTATTTTTGGTAGCGGTAAAGCCAAGCCTACACAATATCAGAGTGCTGAAGCACATGTTGAAGAATTTGAGGTTCTTACTGTTCCGAATGGACACTCATAGCCTCAGATCAAGTTCTATATTTTTTTGACCATGCTACATGGTGCTATGCCAACAATCTAGGAGGGGAGAATGTGACGTTCCATGTATTTATATGCTATGTGTACAAATAGATGACACGTCACCATGAATACTTAATGGTGTATTAATTATTCATGTTATTAATTAACAAGGTAAGGTTAGCTATGTTAGAATTAAATATTAATTAAGAAGCCAAGTATGCCAAAATATTAATAATTAGTCATTAACTATTTTAATTAATTGTTAATAATTTAGTTTAAGTGGTGCCACCTGGCCCAAATTGATTAGGCAAGATAGAGATGCTAACTTTGGGTCACCCAAATTGGGGCTTCCACCCCAATTTGCCCCAATTCGAATTGGAGAGGGAGGAGTAGCTTTTTCAGCCTGCCGAGCATGGAGGACCTGAGAGATGGGAGATCTAGCTCAGACTCCGGTTAGTAGGCTTAGTTAGCTTGAGATTCTAGGTAGAGATAAACCCTTGGTTGTTTAGATGGATGACTAATCTCTTATTGATGTTCTATTTGAAGTTATTAATGGATTTATGAATTATAGTATTTCTTCTGCGGCGGCTCTTATGTTTGTGGGATTTATAAAGGCTATGTAGAAGTAGAGATGCTCCTAGCTAGGAATCCATTAAATCCCATTAAATGTGGCCTGTGCACAAGAGCTTGCCTGGCTGGGGGTGGTATGTTGTGATTCAGCACCATACAACGAAGACGATGGCGAAGTAGAGGTGGAACCTTGCCTGGCATGGCTACAAGGCAAGGGGGCGTCACCTTGTGGAACCTGTCAAAACCATGTGCATCAATGGGAGGGGGCGATTTTTTACCCTTTTTCGTATGTATACTAGGGGTTATAGGGGTTTTGGGATGTTCTTCTAGTTGTAAAACCATACGGAAAGGGGTTAAATTTGCCTATCAGAAACACGTATACTAGGGGTTTTTTGGCTACCCTATGCACGCAGGTGGCATATCCCTTATAAAGAAGGTGGATCCCCCGGGCTACAAGGATTCCTATAGTGTGCTAGGCTTATAGTCAGTCACTTTGTATGGGCCGGGTATGGCTCTTACACCCTCTGGGTCGCATGATACATGCCTATAGGGACATCCTGGACTCGTTGAGCGCGGCTAGGGCCGGCTTGTGGATTTTGGGGGGTTAAGTCAAGTACGTATGAGGGGCCATAATCCTCTAGCCACCTATGGAACCATCATGCCTGGGAGGGGACTCACCCCCTTCCTGCCTCATCGAACTAGGGAGATGTGATCTGGAGTAGTCTCATAGGATGATTCCATGATATTGCATCTCTGGAAGGTTATATAACCACGCCATAGCATGTTCCAGCCTATCTACAAAGTGTGGACAGGAGGGGCCAGCCAGCGCCATTGTTATGATTTCGTCTATTGTTATCCGGAGGCCCTGACTATTCGTTGACCCCCTTGTAAAATGATCCTCTGTTAGGTTTTTCTCTCCTTTTTTTAAATAAAGGACTGGCACTCTGTATGGAATGTCTTGCGAAGTAAAATCACACCAGGTAATGTTAATTCATTTTGTACAAAGAACATGGACAATAAAATTCTATCGTTCTATATATTCTATTTATGCAAGAGCAACCTCTTGAAAAGAAGACCTGTCAAAGATGTGTCTAGCAGAATAAAGGAAAAAATCAATCTCTCTGGAAAACCTTTGTTCAACTCGATCAGTTTCTCACAATTTAAAAAGCACAAAATCAGAAGCAAAGACTTTGTCTTCTATTAAAAGAAAACAACCTAAAACATCAGTAAACAATTTTAGATCACTATTTTGCATGAAAACAAAGCAACTCCCTCTGAAAAAGCTGTCATATCCATTGCTATTTCTATAAAATTTCTTCACAAAGCATGCTACATATTCTCAGTGCAACTAGACAAGCTAGTAATCATTACAATCTTGAGTTGTCTGTTTTATGTAAATCAAGGAACTTCATGCTGATATGCAATCCAACTTCACAGAAAAGTGATTCTGTATTCTTACCATGAAACTACTTTCCATAGTTGCATGGCATTTTGACATGCATCGTGAACAGTGGACCTCCTCCTATGCAAATCCAAATCTTAACCCCTCTGCCCTTCCCTACTCAGGTTTCAGTATTCTTAAAACATTGTGTGCTATCTGTCAGAGTTACTGCAGCTTCCACATGCCCCCTATTACATTTATCATGCCCTATATTGCGTTTATGATGAACATTTCCTCTACCTTTGGAATTACTGCTGTCTATAACGTTTTGTATCTTCCATGCAGCAATGTGTAAAGGGACCTAACCTAGCCAGAATGTTCCAAGGCAAGTAAAGGACCTGATATATTAGACAAGTACTCAAGGACAATCAAACAAGTAAAATTATTAAAAGTCTCAAGATTAATTGAAAGAGTTATTTACCTGTCCTATGGGTGGAAGTTGTCAACTTAAATCTCATATAAAAGGTTCAAGATTTCAAGTTGTGGATTACATCTTGCAATGTCTTTGAACGTCACACCATAGTACTTCGGAGGGCTTTTCCAAGAAGAATCAAATGCCAACCATTCCTTTGATACATCTTGAGGAATTTCCTTTGCTATGAAGAGCATCCTAATGTCTTTCTCATAACATTGGAACATATCCTTCCACTTCGATGCATGCACTTTTTGATCCTGACTAGAAACTTTAAAAAATGAATTTCCATGTTCAGTTAGTGGTGTCCTTACTGTAATTTGAATTTCAGTAAGACCTTGTGGAAAGCCTCTTGTTGCTGCAACATCTTTAGAATGCCACGGTTCTATTGCGATAACCGACACATATCGCAATAGAACCGACATTCCTTGGATGGGGACACCCTTCCTCTATCACCTATTTATACCGCCTCCTTTCTCATTTCCAGTCATCGGCGTTCTCTTGAGCTCTTTTGCATTTTTTTCTTCTAACCTCCACAACTTTCCTTAGCTAGATTTTGTGTCTTTCTAGAGTTTCGCCCAATCTATGGATGAAGAGGGTTTCTCTTCTTTCTAGGGAGCTTGCTTTTGATCTTTTCCTCTTCAGTTCAGGGGACTTCAGCTGCCGGTTCATGGAGGGTAGCTCGTAGCCATGGTTGATTCGTCGCTTATATATACTTACATCATCTGTCGCACTCGATTTGGATTTATACTTGTGAAGGGTTCTGGTTGATGCCGACCCCAATTTTTGGTAGATCGGTTATTGGGTTCCGCTTATCAATCTTTGCAAGCAGGATGGATTAAGGGTGCTTTCCCATGAATTTGCAGGCCTGAAACAGCCGTACTAAGCTCAGAATTGTGTGGAGAATACTTTGCGACTCAGGTCCTAAACCTGAATCAAGCAAGTAAGGCGCTCATGGGAACACCGGAGCCTTCGACCTGACCTCAAGAAAATCTCCGGGTTTTAGTCCCATGGGAAAGCACCCTAAGGCTGCAGAGCTATTTGATCGATTTAGGTATCTCATTTTTCCCTTCTTTATTTTTGTTTTTTGTCGTATTCTTGATCTTGCAATCTTTGCACTCTGCTCCAATTGCTATGGGACTGGATTCTAGCGTTCATCTGTTTCAAACTCTTCCTTGTGATATGCGTGAAGGCATAGTCTCCCGATCGGATCTGTCCTTAAACCTCAGTTGCCCTAAAGCTTTGGTTAGACTCAATTTAGTTTTGTTCTTTCTCTATAATCCCATGTTCATGGCCTGCCTTTCCAATCTAGCTCCATGAAATGAGACCTTTATGTTTTATTCAGTATCCTGTAGGACTAGTGTCATAAACTCCGATGTGCAGATTAGACTGTCCAGGATCATCACAAACCGCATCAATCCAGCCAAACCCTTCCAGGCAGATGCAGTATTTTCATGGATGGGCCTCTTGTTTGCAACTTGTATCTCCTTATACATACAGTCAGAGATCCCTGTTTTTCCTTTTCTGGAGCCGATGCTTCCTAGAATGCAACGAACTCGGGCATATTGTGCCTGCTAAGCTTGGCCGCATTTGGTTCCAAGGAGCTTGTCACATAATGAGAGCTTATTTTTTGCAGCGTGATCAGATGGAGCAAAGCAGAGTTCGGCGTGAATTAATGGTTCTACATCAGGCTCTGTTGGTTTCTTTCTCTCCCCATTGGCTTATAGATCCAAGGAAGCGGGCCTTTCTGGGTTAGTTTTTTGGTCCCTCGATTACCATGGCATGGAATACTCCAGCCAGACTTCTGCTGCCTTCTCTACTCGTGTTGGTGCCTGCCTCGGAAAAATATAAGCGACCCAATTGTGATATTGTTAAAAGATAGACACCCAATCAAAAGACAAGAATGTTGCTTTAGGCAACATTCTGGCATGGAAACCATGCCGATGCGCGGAGCGCGGAGGCATGGTTGACATGCCATAATGTTGCCTAAAGCAACATTCTTGTAACGTGGAAATAATTTAGATAAAATTATAATTTAGTACTTATAATTTATACCCTAGTTTAAGTTTATTCCTTTGATGTGGTGCTTTGGTTGGAATGCTTGGGTTTAGACTTCTTGGGCATGGGTTCAAGTCTTTCTTATACATGTTTTACTTCTTTCCTGCTATTTTAGTTATTTTTGAGTGGACACATATTTACTAGTCTTCATATTCAATTAGTCCCTATGGTTCACATATTTTGTTATTTTTAGTTATTTTCAGTGGATTACACTTGTTTATTGTGTTGACTTAGTTCCCCAACACACGCATTTTACTTAGTGGTCCTTCAGCGATTTTACTTAGTGGAGGATTAGACACAGATGTTAGTAGATGTTTCAGCATTTGCACGATGTTTGGGGTGCCTATGGTTATTTTGGGCGTGATGTTACATTGCAAGATGTCGTAGGTCATTTCATTGGATATAGATTTTCTTCCATATCTAATGTTACATTGCGGGGTGTCTATGGGTCATTTGGTCAGATCTAGATTTCTTCCATCATTACTATGTTGTTGGGCATGCACTCTTTCATTAAAATCAGTATGTCTTTGTCTTTCTTTTATGAATCGGCTGTGTATCTGCTATTGGGACGTGCTTGGGACTGGACATTTTGCATTTGTTATTAGATTGGGCATGTGTATGTGTTTCGCCTATGGGGATGTGTCTTGGACTGAACATTTTGCATTTGTTGTTAGATTGGGCATGTGTATCAGCATGCATCTTGGGAGTGGACATTTTGTATTTATTGTTGGATTGGGCATATGTATCTACATGTATCTCATAATCATTAAGCCTCCTTTATACGGTTTTATAATGCATTTATCCTCCTTTTAATCATATGCATAATTTTTCATCATCTTCCACTTCATTCGTACCTCGCAAGTTCGATTAAATCAACATTAGAATTGTTTGTGGTGATTTAATTGTGGGGAAACATATGCATCTATTCATTCTTTGTCTAGAAGGTTTCTTAGAGTTTTCATCATCTTCCACTTCATTCGTACCTTTTGCAAGGTTGCACATCAATTTTTCATAACCTTTTGTTTCGATAGATCTAATAATCCGTTGTTTTGGTACCCTATTTATCCTCAAATTACTTTCTTTGTCTAGTCGAGTTTGAGTTTTTTGTCACATTTCATCTTGGGTTATTCGATTTCTAATGTTCGGGGTCAAGATTTTACATAGTTCTTATTTTGCAATTGAGGGAGATTCATTAGTATTGTTATACTCCACTTTTTTGTTTTGCAATAAATGGTTCATTTTGGATATGAATAATTTTTGGTTTGGTGCTTTTTCTTGTTTTGTATTTAGTCATATTGCTGGTTTAAAAATGAATTCCATTTCTTATTCATACTTTTAGTTGTCCTTTGCTAGTTTTTTGGTTTCCATTTTCATGGAGTTATCTTTTAAACTTGTATGCTCTTTTTATGCCATTTCCTTTTATCACTTTGAGTTTTTGCATCGCTTTTAATGCCTTTGTCGGTTGTCCTTGTGAGGATCCTAATTTCTTAATGTTATTTTCAAAGTGTTAGTATTGCCCATATTTTAATTTTAGTTTCCATTGATCCATTCTTTGGTATGAGATCATTAGTGCTCTTTGCTTATCCCATTTTTATTCTATTTTCATCGCTTTTTACATTCTTTTTCACTTTAGTTTTGTCCCCTTATTCTTTTTCATCCCGTTGATGTCCATTTATTTTGCCCTTGACTCTGTGATCTGGACCCATTTCTTTGTTTAGCTTTTTATATTAGTCATGGTTGCATGATCTACTTTAGCCATTTCATTTCGGTAGAACTTCCGCTTTTCATTTTTGCACTAGTCCTGTGGTTGAAAACCTTCCCTGAGCAAACAAGGAGTCGCGGAACACAACTTTGTGCAAGTGTCATTGTTGCTCTTTTGTGCATTTGGGCAAGTATCATGGTATTTGTGCTTTATTCGTGATCGTGAAAAATATTATGTTTGGCATAGACGAGTTGGACTTTGTGATACCAAATTTTGGTGGTCGCTTGATTCATGTTTCTAGTTCTATAGACCACATGCTTCTTTGGTTTGGCATGGCATTAGGCTCTTGTTTGGCTGAGATCGTATGATGTTTTTGCATGTATATTATTTTTGTTAGGGATATGATCAACCTTATTTTACCTGTTATGATGTCCATAATTATGCTCTGCTGTTTTATTTTTTACTTATTTGGTTCATTCTCATGTGTTTATTCTCCGCTTTCTTTTATTCCTCATGCTTGCACTATTAGTTGATCATATGCACTTCGCTTTTTCATTTTGCACTATCTCTAGTTTTGGTGCTTTTTCCTTTATCCCACATTTACTCCATGGCCCCATGACATTTCCATCAAAACCTCTGGTGTTAGATCTATTCCCTATGTTTAATCCGTTTCTTCTTGTCTTTTTCGTCTCGATTTTGTTTCTTTGAACCCGTTTTTCTCTTAGAGGTTTCCATTGCTTTTTTATTCTTTCATCGCACTCTCTTGTTTTTGCTATGCTTTTTTTCCATTTGTCTACTCTTGTTATTACCATTTCTTTGTCTCCCATATATTTTCAGTCTTGTTTTATTATTTTATGGGTTATTTATGTTTCCTTTGTCAGTTAGTTTTAGATTCGCTTTTTTTATCTCACTTTCTTGTTTCTGCTCTGCATTTTCCATTTGTCTGCTCTTGCTATTACCATTTCTCTGTCTCCTACATATCTTTAGTTATGTTTTTATTCTTTTATGGATCATTCTTGTGTTTTCTTTGTCAATTAATTTTAGATTTTCTTTTAGTGCTTTTAGTTCTTTCTTTGTTTGTCTCTTTTTTGCTCTATGTATTTTGGTGTTTCCCAGTATCTCGTCTAGTTCTTTAAGCTTTTTCTTGGGTCAGTTTTTCTATTTCCCCCTTTTGCTCCATATATTTCATCTGTTCCTTTTTAGTTGTCTCCTTTGGTTATTTTTAATCTCTTGAATCGTCTAGTTTCACTGTCTATTTATCTAATTGCTCAAGTTCCTTATTTGTCATTTCTTTTTAGTTTAACCTCTTAAATCGTCTTGGTTCTTCTGCTCCTTGTTTGTTATATCCGACCCTATAGTCAACTTGATCTTGCTTACTTTCTTCTTCTTTATCCTGTTGATCGCTCTATGGGTATCGTCTCTCTCACTCATTTTCTTTGTTTTTGTTCACATTCTCCAACCGTTCCGCTTGCTTACTTTGTTCTTCTTTATCCCATTGATCGCTCTGCCTATCGTCTTTCTTCACTCATTTTCTCTGCATTTGCTCAC
This sequence comes from Isoetes taiwanensis, assembly GCA_021234155.1. NCBI lineage: Eukaryota > Viridiplantae > Streptophyta > Lycopodiopsida > Isoetales > Isoetaceae > Isoetes > Isoetes taiwanensis. The sequence continues at coordinate 62,001 of JAJEKV010000684.1, forward strand.
ATTCTCCAGCCATTCCTCTTACACCCACCCTTAGTTCCATTGAGGTGATTGATCGTTGGCGTCTCCTTGTTTCTTTTTGCTTCGTTGGTTTGACTTTTCATGTTCATTTCTTCTTTTGAACCAGACATTCAGTAATTCCAAAAGCTTGTTAGTCTCTGTTGTTCTAATCATGTCTCCCCGCTTGTTTTGCCATCTTTTTCTATTTACTCATGTTGTGCCAATCCCTTTTTGGCCATGTTTCCTAGTCATTATAGTTTGAAATTATGGCGGTTGGCCAGTCTTTAGCTCAGAATTTTCTGGCGCTGAAGCCATGGTGAGGGGTGTTCTTGATCCCCTTGAAGGCGGGGAACTCGCTATTCGGTGTGGTTGGCTAATAGGAGAACCTAATGAACCATGGAATTCACTGATTATGCAGCAATTTTTTCCTGATCATCTCTTTACTCCCATTTTTTCTGATAACTTCGATGAATCGGTTCTTGCTGAGGAGTCGTGGTTAGGAGAATTTGTGGGAGATAGAAATGCTGTAGCCACTGGTGTCTTTCAGGTTTTTTGTGATTGGCCTTCTAGAAAAATTTCAGTTAGAGTATATGTTTAAAAACAAAAAATGAGCATGCTGTGCCAACAAAATTTGTTAGCAATTGAAAGTTCATCTAGTTTGCAGTTTGTTATGGAAAAACAAAAAAATATCTGAGACGGGGGTAGATTAATGGATAGATGGCCGAGCATCCATTCGAAGGGGATGATTTAGTAATGATTGCCAAGAGGATGTCTATCATGTCAGACATCGAAAAGAGGAAATTGGTACAAATGTTAATGGATTTGGGCACTGCAAAAAGGCATAATTTAGCGGGCAGTACTAATGGTGTAAAGTGTTGGGAAAGGAAGGAGAAGTTGAAAAATTCACCATCAGTTGCCTTTGGTGATTTCTTCACCCACGGGACGGAACGAGTTGGAAGACGGGCGAAAATGGTGTGACAAATGGGGATAGGCAGCGAGGGCAAAGAAACATTGTGAGACCAATTTTGGAGCACTGAATCATCTTCAAGAGGGAGGAGGCTGGAATTGTTGAACAAAAAGGCCAAAACATGTTTTTTCCATGGTAAAATTTTGAAAAAATCGACGTGGAAGCTAGAAAGCTAACAAAAATGGCCAAGCGTGTCGGTTGTGTAAGGCATGAGGGAGTGAAACTCCAGATGATAAAAAAGCTGGGGCTCGAAAAGTTGGATTGGCTGATATTTCAATTTCAAAAATCTTGAAAGCGGGCTTGATTTTCTTTACGTGGAATGTGGGAATGAAATTTTGTCAAAATCTGCTTTCAAAGGCTGGGCACGATCACAAGAGCTAACACTCAAATCTTTTTCCAAAAGTGGAAAATTCGGCCTTTTGATCCTCGAGGACATCAAAGCGGCTCTTCCCACTGCATGGACCTCAGTTCAAGGCCTTAGCCCAATCTATTGGGGTGAGGAGATTTTGAAAAACTTGTTCGAGGAATTAGGTGATTTCATAGGTATGGAGACAATGCCAGATCGCCCTGGTGTAGGTTCAATTGATTTGCTTAAGCCAATTCTGGAAAATCAACTATTGTGACTACTTTGGGCTGAAATGCCTTCCTTGCAATGGCGGGGAATCCTACCCCTTGTAGTGCTTGTGGTATGGGATTGCACGAGGGAGGAATCAGAGGCTTTGTGGATAGGAAAACTAATGTGGAGCCTTCCAACCAATGGATTACTCCCTACAAAAAAGCCTTCTCAGGTCATCAAAAGCAAAATATAAGCGGAAGTGTGAAAAGGAAAGCCAGAAATGAAGAGAAAAATTAGAGAGAAAAGAGAGAAGGAAATCAATCATTGCTGGCCCGAAAAAGGAAAAATGGCTGGATCAGAAACGGAAGAAAAGTGTTAAGGTCTTGAACAAAGGGATCCTGATTGGGAGACCTCTTGGAAAGGAGATCAAATTCGTCGCTTTCGGGGAAAAGGGTGAATGCTTTCTTAAGACCTCTGATTTTTCTGTACAAAATCTATTTCATCCAAATGAGTCCCAGTGGAAAGGCGGAAGGTGACTTTCTAAGCAGCGACCAATGTCCTCAAATCAGGGGAAAAGGAAGATTTAGGTGAGCTTTTTTAAACCTTGAGCTGAGAATCTCCCGGAGTGCTATCTTGGATGATCATCAAGACTTGAATCTGCTGTTACCTTGATTCAATTGAGAAATTCTCCTACTAATGACCTCGTCATGTCATCCCCTTCACAACACGGTGATGAATTCTATACCCCGACAAGCAGGAAAACATAAAAAAGTGGTCCTCTTTAATTTAGATGGGCTGCCTCTAATACAAGAAATAAATCTTTATGAAGATTGTGTTGGAACTTAAGAGATATAAAAGGGTCCTTTGAAGAAAAAAAGGGCTCTCATTGCAATTCGAGGAAATGAAGGCTGGAACATGATTTTATTACAGAAACATAGACTCCCCCTTTTGAATCATCAAAAATTGGGAGGCCCCAGGTTTATCCAGTAGTAGTTAGGCACCGGCTGCAGTCAATGGTACCAAGGGTGGAATTTGCACAATCTGGAAAGGGTTCCTTTATCCTGTTCATATATATCCCCTTCGGGTAGGTGGGTCTGTTAGTTTTCTTAATATCAAAGGGATATTTGGCTGGAATTATCAATGTTTATGCTTCCAGGAGAACCCATGAAAGGAAATGCAATGGAGGAAATGTATTTGTGGATTAAGCTTAACAAAACTAGGTTCAAAAAGGTCGCAGCAGAAGATTTCAATAACACTCCTTGTGGGATCAAAAGCTTGAAAGAAAATCAATATGACCAAGAATGAGAGAATGTGAATGGGATAAATTGGTTGGAAATTTTATTTATCATCCTCCCTCCTCATCGACCCACATATTCACGGAGTAATAAAAGAAAAGGGGCAGAAAAGGACATTTTGCTTACTAGATGGGTTCCTACACCTTAGCGGTGACTTGGACTTATGGGATGGGTCATTATCGAGATCAGTTAGGTAATTCCATTTCGACCCACTTTCCATGAGGTTTTGGAATCGCGCGATTCTCCCCTCTGCTACTAAGGTAAACACCCCTTTCAAGTTTAATGTTCAACTTTGCAAGTTCAAGAATTTTGTTCTCAATTGAAAGATTATTATTTATCTCTTCAAGATTGGAAATAGTGGGTCCATGATTTGGGTTTACATGCAGAGAAGTTGAAAACACTCAAAGATTGGATTAAAAATGGGGTAAGGATTGGAGAAAAGAAAGGAAGCAGAAAAAATGAAATCTGTCTTTGAAAATAAAAAGGTAAAGGGAATCTTTTGTTTCTTGATAAAACAATGGAGACCTTACAGGAATTGGAGAACCAACTGGAGATTAAGGTCAAACATGTGGAGGTGGAGGCTCAATCATTGGCTATTAGAAGTAAGTATCAATATGTCAACTTTATGGACAAAAGCGGTTCTCTTTTTTTCTTTAGGGTGTTGAGTCGGATCATTAACAATGGCATTATCTCAATCCAAGATGAGCAGGGTGGTATTATCAAGGTCGTGAGGAATTCAAAATTTCTTTACTCAAAAGATATGGGAGCTGTTTGATAAGCGTATAACCTGCGGTCAAGATATTGAGCAATTTTTTAGTATGATTTACCTTGACCCTGGCTCTCCTCCAGTCAATAATGAGGTCCTTGTAGCTATTCCACAAAAACAGAAAATTCTCCTTACCCTGAATTCCATGGCTTCTGGAAAAAGCCCTGGTCCTGATGGCTTTCCCCCTGAATTCTTTAAGGAATTTTGGGATGTGATGCAAGATGATATTACAACTTTTGTGCAGGGAGCTTGGCAGGCAGATAGTTTGCATCCTGCAGTAAATGCTGGTCTAATTGCCTTAGTCCCTAAAGTGGATCAGCCTATGGCCTTCTCTGACTGGAGGCCAATCTCCTTGACCAACACCATTTATAAAGTCCTAGCAAAAATATTGGCAAATAGGGTCAAACCTGCTCTGGAAGCTCTCATTAGTCCCCTACAAACTGCCTTTCTATCTGGTAGAAGCATTCTTGATAATTTTATTGGGGGCTTATGAAGGATTGCATTGGAATAATCTTTCTAAACAGAATTGCATGCTTTTGAAGCTTGATTTTAAAAGGGCTTTTGATACTATCAATTGGGATTTTCTTGGCAAAGCTATGGAATTTTTGGGTTTTTCTCAGAAGGTAATTGACCTAGTCCTTGCTTTCAACAAGGAAGCCAGATCTGCAGTCCTCATCAATGGCTGCCCATCTCCTTTTTTCCCTTGTAAAAGGGGAGTAAGGCAAGGGTGCCCTTTGGCCCCTTACCTCTTCCTGATAGTTGCTGAGATGGTGACCAAGGTTACATTCAAACTTCAGCAAAATGGGCAAATCAAAGGCCTCCAGATGCCAAATGAAGGTATGCATTTATCTTTGATGCAGTATGCTGATGATACTTTTATTTTTTTAGAGGATGATGGGAAAAGCATCTTTGCCTTCCTATCTGCCATGGAGACCTTTGGTAAAGCTTCAGGTGTGCTTTTAAATAGAGCCAAATGCACTATTCTTCTGGATTCCACTGAAAGTAAAATTGCAGACATAGCAATTTTGGAAAAAGATATGGCTACCAAACTGTTGGGTCTTCCACTTGCACCAGATATGAGTCTTCATGGTCTTTGGTCTCCCATCATAAACAGGATCAAAAGGAAATTCATGATGTACCCTGCCTCACTTTCACTCGCAGGAAGGGTGGAAATTGCCAATTCAGTAATTGCCAGCACACACATTTATTTTTCATCTGCAATTGTGGCAGATAAGGCAACTTATGGAGAAATTCAGACTGCTATTCGGAAATTCATCTGGCAAGGTGACTATAAAGTTGCGTGGCAGAATCTTATTACTCCAAAAGATTCTGGAGGCCTTGGATGCAAAGATCTCTTCAAACAAGCTCAAGCCCTAGCTGCAAAACTGATTTGGCGTGCTCTTGCTTCTTCTTATGATTCCCCTGCTATGGCCTTCATTGGAGTCTTGGATTGACAAACCAAACTGTGGGAAGCAATTCTATCCAACATCGGACTTCGGCTTTTTATCAGCTTACTGGCGGGGGCCCCCCATCTCTTATCATGAGGCGACTTTTTGGGCATGGAATGAAGCTTCTCATTGTTTCCATGAGATGACCTTCAAAAGGTAAGCTCCAAATTTCATTTCTTTTGGCATCACAATCTATTGCCCCATCAGGCAGGTGTTTGGCTCTCAAACATCCAAGAAAATACAAAGAATGGAGTGATCTTTGGTTTTAAATCCATTCCGACCTCGGATGCAATGGTAATTGGCTCACTGGAGGGGAAATGGTGACTAAAATTAGTGACACCGCGGGGGTGAACAAAAGGATCTTCTCTGTCATTTCCGTTCCACGAGTAAGTGGGAAGACTCATTAGCTCCTATCTCATGGAGTTGTGAGGGAAAGAGAAATTATAGTGTCTCGAATTTACAAATTGATCATTCAACCTTCGATCTCAAAGGTCACCACAAAATGGGGCTTTTTTTCAGTTGGGGAGGCGATTAAAGTGATTCTTGATGGTTGGCGGGGCCTATTGTGCAAAAAAAAAAAAAAAAAGATTCTCTTATTTAGATGGTTACTGCTGAACCAGAGTCTGTCCACAAATGACAGAATAGCAAAGTATAAAGCTGCTTATTCCAACACCTGCCCTTTGGGCTGTCAACTTCCAGAGTCTAACTTGCATGTCTTTCAATGTCCTCGTCTTTTGCCCTTTTGGACTTGGGCAAGAAAACTTTGTATGGCCACTCCTGGTTCCTCTTCTCAGGAATTCTTTGTCTTTCTGAACTTCCCGCCTTTTGTGGCACTCTGAGAACTCTGGCCCTTTGGTCCATCTCGAAGCACCGAAACCGAATCCTTCATGATCAAAAAGTTTTTAACCTTAATTGGATTAAGGCTTGTTTTCAGTCCCTGCTGGTTGAGACTGCTATTGCTCATAAAAGATGCAAGGGCTCAGCATATGACAGAAATTGGGATTCTCTTGGGAATTACCATGGTTTTTATGCTTTTTTCAAATTAACACTTTCGATCTTTGATATTCACATTGGTGAATTTTGTGGTGAGCACTATGATATGGTTATTCCCCCTTCCCGTGGAAGATACGATCCGAAGCCGACCTTTGTGCAATGGACAAGGGGGGGAGATCAAAGCCAAGATGATTCACTTGAAAGCTTGACATCACGGGCTCCGGATAGCTTTGGGGTCATTCGGAATATGAAGATCTCACGGTGGTGGAATGATCTCGAAGATCTACTTTGCTGCAAAATGGGAGGAGCACTTGGCGTCACCTACGAAATCATCTTTGGAGTTCATGGTCCCACACCCTCTCGGATCTTGATGAGCTTGAGGCGGTATTTCATATTGTCGATTCGATCCATTGGAGTTTGATTTGGGCTATGAATAGAGAACCAGTGGTTTGATTACTGTTTTTAAACTATTTCTGGCACTTGATATTTTTCTTTGATCAGCTGGTACAGCTTATTTTGTTTTTTCCAGTCCCTTCTTGGGATAAGTAAGCATTGCAAAGGTTTGTTTTTTCCTTTGTAATTGCTGTAAATATTCATGTAATCTCTTTTTGCATGTAATATCAAAACTGCCTTAAAAAAAAAAAAAAATTATAGTTTGCTCCATTCCTTTTGAGGTAGATTCCTCTTCTATCGACCAGTTAGTTGTTTCATAGGACCCATCCTAGGAATGCCACGGTTCTATTGCTTGGATGGGGACACCCTTCTTCGTATCACCTATTTATACCGCCTCCTTTCTCATTTCCAGTCATCGGCGTTCTCTTGAGCTCTTTTGCATTCTTTTCTTCTGACCTCCACAACTTTCTCGCCCCCTCTCCCTTTGTCATATCTGCGTTGTTTTTTCGGTCAGTCTTGTATTTGCTTCTAATTCTATGTTGTGGCCCAATGGCCTCTATTTCTTTGCTTTATCTCATTTTTCTCGGCACGCCCCCAAGATAGTATTTTTATTTATTCTCGTCGACGTGGCACTGTAGCCTCTGATGCATACCTTTCATTTCATTCTTTCTCGGTGTGATGATGTAGCCTCCGAGGCATAATTCTTTTTCATTTTTCGGGTATTAACTGTAGCCTCAGGGCGGCACTAATCAGTTCGGCGATAGTTATTCCATGAGGCGGTTCCCGATTGGTCGGCTGTTGTTTCTTCCTCGGCGTGGCCCTGGAGCCTCCGAGTGCTTTTTATATTCTTGATATTTTGGCACATGCCTATGCCTGAAGCTTCTAACCTTCTCATGAGTTATTCTCTCTCTTTTTTTTTTTAGACTTTCTATTGCAGGTCATTTCTTGTAGTTCTCTAAGTTGTCAATGCCATCATGTTGTACATCAACTCACTTCTTGGCGGATGTATGTTAGCAGCATTCTTCGAGAGCATTGGCGATCGTTTCTCATTAGGGTTTTCATCGAAAACCCAAAAAGACAGGGTTTTTCATCTCGATGAGAAGGGGTCGCCAGTTTTCTCATCTTTGCATGGACATAAAATAACTCATTTTTTATCTTGTATTCCTTAGTTTTGTCATGCTCTCGATGATTGTCTAGTTTTGGAGCGTTCAAATTTTAAGTTTTGTCAAAGTTCTACCCTGAGTAGGGGAATCAATTTGTGCTCAATGATTTTACAAAGCTCAATGAGAACACCACTTCACTTCGGCCAGTTAGTTGTTTCATAGGACCCATCCTAGGAATAGAAAAAAAAGTCTGCATCAGGATATGGAGCACTTGTTGGACTCAAAAATAACCTTTGTAATATGGCATCGCATGTTTCTGCAAGTGGGTTTATGTCATTGAAGGTTATTTCCTTTGCACCATAGAACGTCCAACTTAACATTTTGGTAGACTCTCTAGTTCTAAGAGGAACTATCTTATCAACTTGAAAAAGCTTGCCTTGTGCAATGTGGTTTGCAATAAACAATTCCATAAATTTCCCAACAACTGATGATGTGAACTACTTTGGGTACCTGAAAATGTGCTCAGCAGTGATTGCCAAGACACCATGGTAAGATTGTCTATAAAGCTTATAAGCAACATAAATGCTTGTGTTCTTAGCAATCCATGTGACTCCTTGAACATGATCCTCATCTCTGTACATGTATACAACATCAAGAATTCCACCTTGAAGAATATGACTCGGCAAGTTATACTGCATTGCAATAATGCTTTTCCAATAACTTTCAGCTTCATATGGTTTTAAGTCATTTCAAATTTTCACTTGCTCATTGTGTATATCTTCTTACAAATGATCTGTTCTTCTTGCAAATTCGTCAACTTATTAGAAAGTAAAACATCACAGGGTACTCGATTTACCACCCAACCGGACCAACTAGAAGAGATGTCACCAAGTCAAGCTACACCGCAAGACTGTATAAGAACAAGCTCTTTCTAGCCACCAACCACTGATGTTACAGGAACTCCTTCAATGATATGATCAAGCAAGAGACAAGAGAAAATACTAGAAGAGCAAGACTAAGCTCTTCATCAAGCATAGAAAGAAGCAGATCTGCAGTCAGCTTAGACCCTATGCACCTTTTTGGACATAACTTTTGAACCGTAAGGAATCTATGGACAACCAAGCCAATATGGAAACTAGACTTCAAGAGCTTTCCAATAAAGTAAGGATCATTGATTTCTGAGCTGTGGTCGTGGAGATATAATGTCTCAAATTTGTCCTTCTGTTTATATGTAATAACACCTTTTTTTGCCTTTTTGCTTTTAAATAAAGGTCAAGGTTTATTTTTAGCTACTCTCTTTGATAATATCAAGGCTTAGACATACTGGATGGCTTTTTTACTTGATCATATCAATAAATATTGTTCCATGCAAGGCCACTCCCCCGAGCACCATATTAATTCCTTCCCTTCTCAAGACTGATCGCCCTCAATCATCTTTCTTGAAGATTTACATCTCTTCTCAAAGACTTCCTTTCTCAAGACTAATCGTTCTCGATTGTCATTATATCTGAAAGGAAACCATCAAACCCCCCTTTTCAAAGTTGATATTTAATCAACCTTTGAACACAAGGCATTCACAATCACTGAATTAAGACAAGGCTTTAAATAATCCTTGTAACCATATAGTTCATCACCTAACACGTATAGTATACAGGGTAAATACTTGTTGAGCCTGAGCCACACCCCCGAGCTGGCATAAAGCCGTAACAATCCTTCCCTTCCTGAGATTGAACGTCCGCGTCAATCTTGAGGAAAAATTGCTCACCCTAATTCCTTTAAGGATAGTCATTCCAGTTCATTTAGGAATGGCCTCACTTCCTTTAGAGGTCTTTAGTCTCAATTCCATTAGAGACAATCATTCCAATTTATTTAGGAATGGCCTCAATTCCTTTAGAGGTTTTTCATCCCAGTTCCTTTAGAGGTGGCCAATTCAGTTAGAGGGCTTGATATCTTATGAATAAAGGATTCAGATTATACCAACGTATATGAATCTTTAGATATTTCTTGTTGATAAAGCAATTGCAACTTTTTTATTAAAATGGTTCCAAATAGCAAAGATATTAATGTCTGCTAGCTTTGCCTACTATTATAGCAAAGTTTGTTTATTCATCCACAAGTGCATTCTATTATTTAAGCTGGTTCCTAGAATACCACGCTGCATCAAAAAGTGGATGAAATTTGAACTTAACTAGATATCTTCAATAGGAGGACGTTCGTGTCGCCTTATCTTGGTGTGTAAGTGTCTGTTCCGGTTCAAGCACTTCCTCATCATTCTTGATGTTGAAATAATTCGCATGTTCCATTTTCTGCAAGGTCTCAAGACAAATTCCACTTCCCTATTGTGTCGTTAATTTGAAATGGATCGTAATACCTAGGAGCCAGTTTTATGTACTTATTACCCATTTTCCGTAGGCATTTCTTAGGAAGGTGATACTCCAAACCCATTAATCCTTTGTTGCTTCATAAGTTGGTAAATCATTAGCTCTTGGCTCTTTCAGATACGAGTTTTTACTTCTTCAAAAATATTTACAAAGTCCGTTGTTACTTCATCTGAAGCTAGCACTTCTCCTCCTAACTTCGTAATTGGAGATTCCAAAGAGTATCTATATACACCACTTCAAAGGGATTTCTCTGGATAACCGAATGGATGGTGTTATTATAGGCAAACTCCAGAAGATAAAGATACTTTTCCCATTGACTTTGGCTTTCTGCAACATAGGCTCAGGACATGTCCTCAATAACACGGCTCACAACCTCAGTATGGCCATCTGTCTAAGGGTGATAGGCTGTGGAGAACTTTAAAGTTGTACCCAGGTTCTTCATGAGACCATACCAAAATCGATTGCTTGAAAGGCTGTCATGCTCGATTTTCACGAAAGAAAATGAACTTGTTTAGACAACCTGTCTACAATTGTCTAGATCTGGTCATTCTTATGAGTGTACTTAGGTAATCCTTGGATGAAGTTCATAGTCATGTGCTTCCAAGGTTTCTCAGGAATTGGCAAAGTGTGAACTAACCTGACATGATTGCTAGTAGAGGCTTTCGTTTGTTGGCAAACGACGCAAACTTCTACATACTTCTTAACAACCCTCTCAATATTAGGCCAATAAAGATATCTTTTCGCAATAGCCAAGGTATGTCCGGAATATGGAGGTTCATGACATTATTGTATCATTCTTGACCTGTATGCCATCTTTCTCAATTTGTGCATAGGGAACGACAAAAGAAGGATCGATTGTTTCTGTATTCTACTTTCATTGTCTACAAGTCGACAATTCCTACTATGGTCATGAATGCGTACTCTACTTAAAGCATCGGCAACTTAATTTTCCATCCCATTTTTGTACTCAAGATGCAACCCTTCAAATATCTTTATAGTATCAATGAGCTTCAATTGCCGTGCATTGATAATATCTTGAGTTTGTATATGTTTCAAGCTCTACAGGTCAAAGTGGCAATAAACTTTGATCCCATGAAGAAATGTCTCCATTTCTTTAACGCATGCACCAGAAGAATCAATTATTTTTCATAAGTGCTATACCCTTCCGATGGTTTTAACATAACCTAATTGATGTCTATCTTGCTTGAGCATGGAGCCAACAGCATTTCCACTAGCATTAAAATCAAATTCATCGGCTTCCACATCTTAAACAAAAGGTATATCCCTTACTACTGCACACTCAAAGAAACCCAGGAAGGACCCCAAGGTAGTACAAGAAGAAACTGAGGAGATAGATCGAATTCTTGGCATCAAGCTAATTGATGACGATAGAGTCATAACATGCGAGCTAAGTCAAGACTTGCTAGAGACAGTTTTACCTGAGGGATCTGAATGGTATGTTACTGTGAGTAGGGCAGGCTCAAAGTATGCCGTGGTCCTGCATTCAAGGGAGAACAAAGACGCGGCCTTCACAAAAGTAGGGTTAATCCTTTCATGCGAGGAGCTTGATGACCAGATTTGTGTCTTCATAATAGAGAAGTCCGTAAAGAAGAATCTCAGCATCTCCAAATACAATGCAAGTATAGACAAATTCAGGCCAGATAAGACAACAGATAGTATTACAAAGTATGGCTGGCCCATTCAAGGCTCGCACCATACAGTTCGTTCTATATGTGAAGGAATATCGGCAGTCCGGCGAAGTTTGCAGAAGAAACCATCTTCAAGCTTCGATATATCTGGTTTCGGTGGTAGTGGCGGTGCACTTGAGTCAGAAACTTTGGCCCTAGTACTTTTGCCAAAGCCAGTGAAGAAAACGGATATTGAAAAGAAATCAAGGGTTAATGTTGTAGACAAGCTTCTGAGGTTCAAGCAATGGTATCCACTTGGTTTGGACATAAGAAAAAGGATAGCCATTGACAAGCTGATAAGATCTCCTAGAGCATCTTTCATATCTAGGATCTTTGATCCCAAAAATGCCCTGAGGATACAGAACTCCATGATTGAATTTTCCACCACAGTACCAAATCCAGCTGATGTTCTATATTCTTATCTCAGACCATATCCCAAGTTGCAGCAAGCTAAAAATCAATGGATTGAGCTTGGCTATCCGATTTCAAAAAGAAAGAAGCAGGGGGAGAAGGAAGACGAGTCCGACGAGGAAATGATAAAGATGATCAGCCAAGGTCATCATACAAAGAAGAAGGATGTTTGAGAGGAGGAAGAGGAACCGCACCAAGAAGAAGAAGTCAAAAGGAAGGGCCCTCGATTCCTACCACATAATGTTGGTCCGATCGTGTGTGGGACAAATGGAATGAGGTGTGGAACAAGTGGATAGCGGGGAGAGCTTGTAGGAAAAGAAACGAGAAAGGATCCTTGAAGATTTTTGATCTGAGACTTGAGGAGTGCACGGGGTTAAGGGAAGAAGAAATTCTCAAAGGTGCTCCGATACCGATAGATAAACGGGTCTTTGTGAAGAAGGTGTCAAAAAATAAAAGATATAACCATCCTTTCCAGGGCACGTGAAGTCCATGAAAGACCTGCAGTGTCATGAGGAGGCCATCTCAAAGGAACTCTTTGAGATGTCGGAATAGAAAACCTATATGAACAATGTATCTTGGACATGATGAAAATAACTGATGAAGACCTGCTCAGGTACTGAAAGTGGTCGCATGGATTTATTCAGACATATAAATCCAGAAACAAGGAAAAACCAGCCCATCTACCATCAAAGGTTCATGTGGAGCTGAGATGCAGTCGGCAGGGGTTGGACATTTGGGAAGCTGTATCGAAAGCTACATGGTGAAGTCATGTCAGGGTTCTCTGGTTGTTGCCACCCAGACTATTCCAAAGACAGCTTCATTATTTGTGGTGGGCTGTTGAACATACCCTCAGGATATAGACTACTACATCTCCATGCTCTCAAATTGTCTCAAGCGGACCAATCAAGAAGAGTACATCACACTTGTATTCTGTCGAACCACAGCAGAGGAATATCCAAAGATCTTGCGTGCCACCAATTTCGGATAGAGGCCAATGTGAGTGTAATGGCGTCGAGGAATTTGGTAGATGGGGCACCGCTAAGAATAGTTATATCACTCATGGCATAACAATGATCACTTACATGATCATAAATAAAAGTAGCGGGATCACGGTTTACGAGGGCACGAGTGGTCTCCAAAAGCTTCTCGAAGTCGATCACCGAGATTTATAGAGAAGGAGCGCTTTGGATAATTACCACTGGATCGATCACTTACCTCCAACCGACGGAGAGAATTTGTGAGAAGGAATTAGAGTACAAACAAGTTGGCCCTCAAGGGAGGTGCAATGAACAAGCAACGCATCTCAAGCTCTAACTTGGCTTTCACCGTGGACTCATTTTTACCCAATGGAGGCTTGGTCTGTGACTACTTTGTCAATGGTAGGGTTGGGCATGAAGCTCTAGTCAATGGCAGAAAAGTTCAAAGCTATGTGACCACTGAGCAGCAGAAAGAATCTTTGGAGCTGTATTATCCATGTCGAGAAGCATCATCTGACATATCAAGGAAAGCAAGCACAGAGGGAGAATCGACAAGGTCAAAAGGATGGAGAGAAGGAGAGAAAGAAGAAGAAGCCAGAGCCAGTGTCTGAGAAGGAGGATGCAGGGAATGACACTTCAGAAGAGACTAGCTCTGATGAAGAGTCTGCTTCTGAAGAAAGTGAAACTGAATCACAAAGTCCATCACCAAAGTCGCCACCAATTATGGATCCACAAACTCAGGAGAAGTTGGCGCAGGCCTTATCAGAAGATGAGAGAATTCTTGAGGTAAATCCACAGGAACCAGATATACAGAATACTTCTGTTCTTCTTGAACAAGCTGACCCTAGTCCTATCAGAGCTGAAGAAGAAGATAGGACATCCAGGATGGGAGAAAAGGTGACTTCACCCACAAAAGAGTAAGTCATCTCGCGCCCAGTGTAAGTTCTTTTTTATATGGACCATTTATTTAGCATTTCTCGCGCGTAGCGTGAGTGTATTATTCTTGATTTTCAAAAAATTTTGTTAACTTGAAATATACATTGTGCAGAGAGGAGACTACTTTAAATAACAACAAACTTATCCTCTTCGACCTGAATGGAGATCTTATCAAGTCCTTCTCCAAGATAGAGTATCGTATTGTACCTCCTTTTCCTGGAGGTGTTCTAGAGACAAAGACCAAATGGGTGTATCCAAGACCTGGTGTTCACCAATTGTTGATCATCCATGCTGAGAAACAATATATTAGAAATTAAAGACGTTGTTCCGGAGCTGAAGAACTTTGATTTCTACATTATATTAGATCAAGGTAATCGTGGGATTGTTCGTCGACCACAACATGGAGCAAAGAATATCTTCATCAAGAATATACATGAGGCTTTGGAGGTGAAGGATTTCCAGAAGAGCAGATATGTTTGGTGGATAATGACCCCATCAATTGTTGCTTGAACGTAGACAGCAGCATAAATCCTCCGACATGGCACCCAAATAATGTAGATGAAGAAAATTAGGTGTCAGCAAAAACACTATAGATGTTTGACTCCCTCATATCAGCCCCTACAATGCCTGCTTTCCTGAGTTTTAGACCAGATTTGCAAGGAAAAGCAAACCATACAGACTATGACCTGGTTGTAAAAAATTACTGTCAATGAAAATGTACTCAAATTTGTAAAAAAACTTGTACATGTACATAACTTATATGAATATATACAAGATGTTTTTTGATGTAAAATTAGTTTAGCCATGGCTCTTTCTAGTCTACACTCTACTTTTTGCCTTGGTTTTGTTGTCACTATTTCTAACACACTCAATAAATGGTGTAATATTGCCACCAATTCATATTAAAAAAAAATATAGGACGCAATTTCTTGCTCAAAACATAGGGAAAAAACCCGAGGTAAAAAAATAATTTCAAAATAACGGAATCCCTTGCCATCAAAAAAAAAAAAAAAAAAAACAAAATAACGGAATCGTGGTTATCTACACAGTCATTCACACAAAAACTAACCAAGCTGTCATAGAAACAAGGCAGTGCATCCACCCGTAACATGGCAAAAGTCGATGTTGACATCAAGAAGGCCATTGCCTTCATCATTTCACACACGACTTTGCAGTGTTCTTAGCACTTGGAGCCTCAGTGGCCTCAAATTTCATGCCTGGTCGGCCTCTAATTTCCCTTTTGGCTCCCTTCTCGTCAGAAACCAAAGTAAGAAATTAAAAAATAATTACTTGAGTTGAGAGGCGCTACTCTAAGTCAATATAAATGTTAGCAATTACCTCTGTAAAAAATACTATGGCTTATAATCACAAACGCCCAATGCATCACACCCTTCCAAGTCAGACCTCATATCGGACCTTCAAACTTGCTAATGCAAAATCCTGTCAGAATTCTTGAGAAATCAATCAATTCCATGTTAGAAATGTATGTATTCACTAAAGCAAAGGTTGTTTATTTTCTCATCACCAAAGGGCAAACAATATCAGACGATTGATGAGTGGAACCTTTTGGTCATATTGTTCAAACCATATCAGAGCCGGGTTTTCTTAGCTTTCTTTGTCTTCTTCAAAATCTCAATAATTCTACCAATTGGATCATCTACTTCTCTAGAAGTTTCCATATCAATAAAGTGCGAAAACAATTTTTTTGTATCTTGAAAGCGTAATATCGATACATCTAAAGGAGTATCTGTCATGAAACTACACGAAAACAAGTAGAATGACTCCACGTATATCAAAAAGATGTAAAATAGCCACAAAATGTAACTGGAACCAAGAATGACAAGCTAGAAAGCTCAAGATTGGTGTTGCATCTGGAAGTCTAGAAGTCTCAATTTCACATGCTCAACACTTAAGACGCAAACTTGTATTAAGAGTGATGTAATTATGTTTGGTGAAGTAATTGGTTAAAAGGTAATACTTGGAACTAAGAGATCACAAGTTTGAACGTCTTCAGCTAATAATTTTTGTACATGTGTGACGACCATATACATGTGATGGACAATCTTGTCTGGTATTGCAAGGTTCTCTTCCATGTACAATCAATGAGAGCTCTCCTAAACCATGAAATAATAGACACGGCGACAAATGAAGTTCGAATCCTCATTTCATCATGAATGGATAGGAATTAGATGTAAGCTCTAGCACAAGACTATTGAAATACTAGAAACCAAATCCAATGTACTGGGCTATACGAGGTTTGTATGCATTTGACACCCTTTTCTAGCAAACCAAGCCCAGCATTGCTAGGTATCAGGATTTTGTGAGCATTCAATCTTGTTCCCCCTTTTTCTTTTTTCCTTTGCTTTCTTCCCCGCTTTTCTTGTAAATGAAAAGCTTGAATATGTTTGTAGTAATTCGTAACATATTAGTTAGAAGTTATGTTGTCTAGGTTTAATGGACATGTATGGAATGGTAAATGATTAGTCAGTGATAAGAATTGAACTAATTGAATGATTTTCAGATCTCAAAATTATAGATTGGAGAGCTAAGAGCATGGACTCTAAGAAGCAATTATGAGATACATATGGTCTCACAGCATTATTGCTAATTCCTAGCACATTCCAAAATAAGTATTACAAATAGGAAGTATAGACAAACCTGAGAAAACAACTAAAACAATGGTGGACAAACAAACATGTAGATTCTGAACCAGAGAGAAATAGATAGATATTGATCTCAAAGATAGGCGAGTCTTTCAAATGTAAGATAAGAAAATTCAATACAAACCTTCATCCTTTGAATTGGGTGAAAATCCAAACGTAGATAACAAAGATACTTTCGATCCAAACCAATTCATCCTTGAGTTGGATGGAAATGGTATTAACTTCAAAGGGCATGATCTTTGCCTTGCTCCATTGGTTTATCATGGTAGAATGCTTGGCCTTGCAACTGTCCATCTATGGATTGCTAGACTCCTGCAACATTTTAAATTCAGAATTTCTGTCCATTAATCTTGTTGATCTCTCTGAAATCCTCAAGCTCTCATGTGCAATGGCTATTCTGCTACATGTCAAGCTCGTTCCATGGGTGCCCATCATCATAAACTGAAGAATCGTGCTGCAGCAGCAAAATTCCAGACCTTGAGATGGGCCAAAACTGTTACTGTAAAGGGCCAATGGAGGTTGGTGTCGTGGATCAAACCTGGGCCGCCTGATAGTGGAGATAAACTTGGGCTGTCCGATCTAGAGCGGGATCCAACTCCAAGACTTACGCTATTTATAATATAGGATCTTGTGAAAAATAGTTATGGATGGAAGCCCCACCGTAAGGCATTATCGGTGACTTGTTTTAGGATCTACAATCTATAATAACAATACAAAAGTAAGTGGCACTTTCCCCATCCATTAGGGCGGATTTGGGGTCTCAAAATGGCCCATATCTTGGGTTAAAGACCACGTCAGATTCGCCAGGACCAATCGGGTTGGCGCTTTTTTTACGAAAAGTCAAGATACTTGGCGAGGGTAGAAGGATGAGCGAGCTTACTTGGCATCCACATGGCGTATTTTCATAGGGGATGCCTAGCGCTTTTATTGCAACCATTTTAATGGCCCGATTTTTCGAGAGTCGCCGGGCCTAAAAAAAAAATGGTGACTTTGACCGCCTATCGACCGGCCACCAACTCCCTTGTCAAATTTTGGCGAACCAAACCAGACTGATCACAACCGACAGCCTCTACGTGCATCCTCTCCGCCTTCCCTCCTCATCCGCAATCCATGTCTCCGTAATTTCGTGTTCTTGCCCCATTTACGTAACTCCCAAGGTGAAGAAGTGGGAGGTTTTGTCTCAATAGGATTTGTGGGTGAGTATGTCGCCATCAACCAGGGCTTTCAGCATAGAGTTGCGACAAAGGCGATCGACGATTGGACACATTGGATAGGTAGGATAAAAGAGTTCAAGTTGAATTCTAGCCGTAGGAAAGTGGAAAGTATAACAATCGACATGCATATACCCCTTCATCGATATGGCCAAAGAGCTAATCTCCACCAAAAACAGCCCCCCAAAATTGCCCTAAATGGTAACCAATCGATCAACACACCGGCTATCCGCCGCCTACTTAATCACAGAGATAAGCGCCATGTGATCTCCTTATCTTTCCTTTTCGTGGACACGCGTTTACAAACAAATTTATTGTGTTTATGTTTATCGACGCCGGATGTCATTCCTACCGAAAGTATTAGTAGTGTACTTGTCGGTATCACATAGACATCGGAATTGTCCTTTTCTTCAAGGTATGGATGCCGGACTATGGGTATAGGTATCCGGTTTTTACCGACATGATTATAACGTAAGGGTGAAACCGAGCTTTTGAGGCCGGCTGAATTGCCCCTTAAGTGAACTTTGTAAGCCACGCACTAATGAGAACAATGTAATTGCAATGACGATGCCCTCGGCCGACGAGGTGCAAGCGGGAATGTCCAAAACGGAGGCGTTGAGGATGAGTTTCAAAAATCTTCACACCATTTGAGGTATTTGCTAACATATTCCAGATGGCGCAGAAGTTCAAAAGCTTCAAGACATATAATGCTTTCTCCCCCCAGATTTTGTGGATGGCTTTTATTTTTGGGTTCCCAGAGCACGGGATGTTGATTCCACGAATCATCCGGTCAACTAACGTAGTCTTGCCAGAAGTTAAGTCCTCCTTTAAGTTCGGATACTTTCTTCCAAAACAATATTTATATCGTTAATTGTCAACTAGAACGAAGGAAAAAAAAAAGAGAGGCCGCACAACTTTTTGGGAGCCGTTTGAGGACCATAACGGCAACACTCCGTCGCGGTGGATATTCGAGTATGGCGAGGGGAGGAAGTCATTTATCGACCACCATGGAAATCGAATGGCCATTATCGAGCTAAGAGTGCTAATGGAGACGAGGAGATTGCTAACGACTTCCATTATTTCATTGATGGCATTAGGGTTGGTTACGTGCAAGAGGGAAATGTAAAGTTTAGTGAGTTCGCGATCAACAAGAAATTGTCTATCGCCTAGCTTTGAATCTTGGTTTTTTATTTGTGTTTTTGTCCGATGTTTTTAGGGTTCCGTGATTTTGTCCGATATTTTTTAGGGTTCCATACGATTATTAAAAAAGTTACCATCATATTTTACTTTAACCACGTTTTTACTATTTATCTCTTGCGGCTTGTCTATTTTTTGGTCTGTTCGTAGTATAAAGCCATCCCATTTGAGAAGCCATGGCAAGAACTAAGCAAACCGCAAGGATCCATCCGGGGTGTAAGGCCGGTGATTACATTGGTCCGCCTCCCTTCATCCCGGATCTAAAGTCTACGATAGAGATTCTCCTTCTCCCACCATGCCTAACAAAAGATCCAGGAAAAGAAATCCCATGATGGGCCGGTGGGAGAAGCGGCTTGGGAGAAGTGGGGGAGGTGCACTCCGGGAGGCGGAGGATGAAAATGTGAGGACCCCAAGCGAGAATATGACGCCGATTAATTATTGGGCAGCCGCCTCTTCTTCTTCTTCCTCGCCTCCTGCCTTCCGTGGAGGCCTGACCTTCAAATCAAAGGAGGAGGCCCAACGCCAAAAAGGGAAGGCGACGTAAATGTGAGGAGATCGGGCCGGAAGAGTCTACCGAGCAACAAACGCAAATGCCGGGGTGAGGAGATCTTAAAGAGTCACCGAAAGCAAACAGCCTCCAAATGCCGGGTGGGTGAGGGGTAGTGGCCTAGTTTTAAGACTAAGCCCCAGACAAAAGAGCCATGAGATTAAGAAGTATCGGAAGAGCACCGAGATGGTCATTCAAGGCCTCCCATTTGCCGTGCTCGTGGAAAGAGATTCCGCAAGAGTGGTAGGGTATGATACATCATACCCAAGCATATCCAAGCAACCGCTTTAAATGCTGTTTTCAAATGGCTTCGAAGCCAGGTTTTGGTCAGTGTTCGAGACTCCTAGCTTTGCAAGAATACATGCTGTTGGTGATCATTATGCCCAAGGGATGTAACTGGTTCCACGTGATAAGGGATCCCGAAAGTACTATGGTCAAAATTTTATGGTCAATACAACAAGAAGAAAGACCCCCAAAAAAAAGCCGGAAGTGCCTTTTGTTTTTTTCATATGTATAATATTCTTTAATGTAATGGCTTTATATGCTTAATCTCTTAGTCCATTTCCTTCTTAGAGGCTGGGTTCAAGACTTTGTATTTTTTTTTTTTTCCGTGAGGATCACCACGCCACGCAAAGCATTGTGCTTTTTGTTGCATAGTAGTTTTCAAGCGTCGTGTGATCCAACCCTAACCCTAACCCTAAAATGTCTTGGACAAATCTCCCCACAACGGCTGTGTCCCCTTTCATAATCGATACCGCTACTTGAGTTCGAAGTGGCACTTTTACCGCCTCCTAAACATCTTCTTACTTTACCGTGCTTCGCCATGGATTGTATGTGAAGTTCCCGGAATGGTATGCATCGCCCCACATGACAACGAGTTCTTGGCCAATCTGCGATTTATCCATTCTATTGCAAGGAGTTGGACATCATGGCAAACGCGATGGCGAGCTTTGGATGCTATCCGCGAGGTTGCTTTAGCTTTCACCGGGACCTTTGGTCTCCGGCCAAGACGCCCTTTGCGTGATGTCCCCGCTCGTGGATTCCAAACCAGCTAGAGGAGGCTTCCCATTTGCAAGCAGCGAAGATGTTTTCAAGAATGCCGCTAACGGGCTCCCTCGCCGCGGCCCTTAATACTTAAGAAGGTAACTATTTCTCTTGCCGTTTGCATTTTGCTAGTTATTGCATTCTTTCCGCCAAACCGAAGATACACCGAAACAATGAAATCTTTAAGCCAGGGGGGGTCAGTTATGTGTGATGATGTCGGACTATGACGTAGAAATGGAGATAGATCTACAAGAAGAAGAGCAAGAATATAGGAGTTTTAGTTGACGACCGGCCTTGGGTGAACCAGGGAGGGAAGATGATTCTGAGATAAGGTGATGAGGATGAGATGAGATGAGGATGAGGATGAGGATGAGGATGAGGATGAGGATGAGGATGAGGATGAGGATGAAAAGAAGTTGTCCGGACATAACAACCAATTTTAGTGGAAGGCAAAGAATACTTATTGCTAAGTGATATGTCAAGGAACCCGCCTCTTATTACTTAATGTGTGCTAGTGGGAAGACGAAGCTTATCAAGCATCTTTGGTCAATGGGTAAACCTAGGCCTAGATTTTGAAGAGGATTTGGACAAAGAGATGTTTGAAGTGTCTTCTTATATACCGGCAATGCTATAAAGCTTAAAGAAGCCTTATGAGAGGCTGGAGTCTCGATTTTCAAGAGGGAGGCTAAGCTAGTCCAACTAAGAAGAATTCCAAATAAGTCGCCGCAAAGTAAAGTCGCCAACGTGATCTACATGTTTGGCGTGCTCTTCACCAATCAAGGGTAAAAGATAAGCCTCATAGATGAGGAGAAATGTGAAGAAGATAAGCTTGAGGGTTCTTATTTGGGAAGTAGATGATTTTTCTGGCCGATTACGCACGCTGAGGGACGTGAAAGATTGAAGGATTCCTACATTGTTACGATATATCTCAAGATTCGTTAATGGGGAGATAATCGCCGCCAGAACTTTCAAATTCAAAAGGTGCGTAGTTTGTCTATTACATCATCCGCATTATGCATGTTCGGGAACCATTCCCAATTGGCATCAAACACCAAAGGGTGATAGCAATTGGCGGATGTTGTGTTATTAATATTTTGACGCACAAGCCGGCCTGGTGGGCGAGCAATATGTTAAATTTTTTTAAAGCTGGGCTTGACTCACCCAAGGTCAAAAGCTGGGGTCGATAACATGGAAGTCATTGCCTTGTTGGATCAGTGCGGCAGGGGATTGAAAGAGCATGAAATTGGACGACGAAGCTTGAAAAATTAGAAGTTATATATTTTCCAACTTGTATCGGGCAAAATTATTTATGTATAGATTGTATTATTAAATTACTAATAAAAAAATTATTTTATTTGTATTTATTCATCACGCCACAAATACATCGGTCCATTTTTTCTATCATATCTAGGTTTTCGTTGTGTGATATTTCTCTTGAAGAAATGAAATATTATTGGAAAAACAATTAATTTTTTTATTCCTCATCATGCACGCTAGCCAAAACGGTCCATTTTCTTGACCGACCGGCATCCTTCGCGATCGCGGTGACTAAGCTACTACGGAATCTATGTTATAAATAGAAGACCTATGTCCCACTCCTCGGGACCCTTCGTCATTTCCGTCAGCTTTCTACTTCTTCCTCGCCTTCCACCTTCCTCATACGCTCGATGGCATCTTCATCTTCCTCTATGTTTACCACGCCAAGATAGCACTCCCCAAATGCTGCCCGTGGACATCACCCTTGCAGCAGGATGAAGAGATTCAGGAGATCCATGATGAAAAACACCGCCTCTCGTCGCCGAATATGGAGGCGGTCCGATTAGCCTTCACGAGGGCATGCGCCGGCCGCATGAGCTCGACATTGAGCTCGCGGAAACATTCGCCATGTACCAAGAGGCTTACGAGAAGCGCCAGGCCGAGGCAGCTTGAAACCGCCACGTGATTTCGCAGCTTTAGAAGATATGGAGAAGAAGCCCGAAGTGCGGAGGATGAGAACGCACCTTTACCTTCAGCCGCAGGACCATGAAAAAATCGCCTAGACGATGATGAAAATCAACCAGAGGATCATGAAGATCCCTAGCCGCTGTATCTATCTATTTTTGCTTCAAAGAAAAGTTTTCTCTTTTTTTGCTATCTATCATCCTCTTGTTCCAATGTATGTTCTTTTTAGTTAAAAGATCACACGACGCCTAAAATGCCTTGCTTGCAATTAGGTAGCAATCAATGGATTTTTACCGGTGGATCTCCATCCCGCTCTATTTTGCCCATGCAACTAACATTTTCGCGATCTTCTTCTTTGTGAGGTCCATTCTCGGAATGTATGGGAACATTCGCATAATGCATCCCATGCTTTTTTTTTCCTCAATGCCGAAGCGAACGCCATTCAGGCGGTCCACCGCCCGCATCAACCAAAGAATTTTCCAAATTCATAGACCTTTTCTCCCATCCGGTTTTCGTCGGAGACCTCTATGATTCTTTTTGCGAAGCCGCCGAGATTTCACCCCTCCAATTGACACCTTATGAGGCACACTTGTTCTTCCTCGCCTTCGTTTCTCATCGAGCTCTAATCTTACATTGTCACCATGCAAACCCGCTTCTAATAGAACATGTTCAACTCTACTTTAATTCCTTCCTCTCTTCTCTTCAAATGTTCCACACCTAATGAAGTTTCTCAAAAAAATATCATCTTGTCGATGATTCTCACAAAGCCGCAAAGTGATATGAACCCTCTCTAATGGAATGGGAAAAATGCCATGGAACTTGGGATCTTCTTCTCCTCTATTAGGAGCATTTGCTTGGTTAAGGGACAAGGTTGAAACAGCCTTCCCAAGATTTCTGACTTCCTTGCATGATTGCAAAGATAGACAACTTTTGAATGTTCCTTGTCCTCCTCCACTTATGTTGTACATTGCTTTCTCGTTTTAAATCGACGCTTCAAGTGAAAAATTACTTTGTAAGATCCATAGTGATCTACTTGTAATTTTTTCCCTCCCTCGAATCTAGATATTAGACTAGGGATGTCGGGTTTGATTGAACACCCATTTCAATAGCTCGCGGGTTTCTTTCTGAACTTTAAAAGAGACCTAACCACCGTGTGTCATCTTCAGATTGACATGAGAACCATTTTTCGCACGCTTTCTTCTCCTCCTCCGCCACCTCTACATCTTTTTTATTATTCTTGTTGCTCTTTGATTTAGCATGTGCAATTGCATTCTCAATTGCTCTATTCATGATGACAAATGATACCCTCTCATACTTCTCAAACTTGGTCGGCCTCCATTTCATCCAATTTTATGCAAACTTCAATCTCACCATTAGTTTTCGTGAATCGTTAAGTCATAATATTTGACAAGGAATTGTAAGAGAGTAACCAAGTCAACCCAAAGATTATTACGCTCATTCATTCCAACTATATCACAACAATCCTTGCCATTCTTATCTTTTATGGCTATGGCAGACCAAAGACATTCAACGTGGTGCATCTCTCCTAATATGGCATACACCATCTTTTGTCCTAGTAACCCTTGTATTCTCGACAATTTGTGGACGGGAGCTAATACTTTTTTGTGCCCATTCTTTTCAACGCTTCGTGGAATGGCTTGAATAGAGAACAAGAATCAAGCCTTCACCGATGCCTACATCATCACAAACACCAGACATCCGTCGCTTCTAGCTTTTTGTAGATCTCTCCTAGTACCATTTCCAATACCATCTTCTTGAGAGAAGAGTTGTAGGGTCGACAAATCATGTCCACTATCTCCCCGCTTGTCGCTAGGTTCTTCACGCACGAACCAAGATTGCTTCTAGTTTTCCCGCATCTTAATTGGCCTTTGCTAGTGTTGTAAACCCATCAGGTGGTTTGGACTGGCCTCGAATGCACCGATCCAAACTTGGGCCTCTATTGGGTGAAAAGTGCTTCTTCCTTTCTACCATAAGCCAAGGGGTGTCTTCTTCAAATTCTTTAACCTACATTGAAGCCCAAAGTTTGCTCTTCGAACTCTTGGATCTTTTTTTCTTGTCGCCCTATCACCAATTTTGACTTGTCCACTTCAGATCTCAAAGAAGTTTCCCCCCAAAACGTCATTCTTTCCTTCATTACGCTGGAGTAATGAAGAGAAAAAAGAGCTACCGTTTAAGTTATAATTCTTGTGACAACCGGAAGTACCATCTCAAGGAATTGTATTCGATTCAATGCCTTCATCTCTCTCAATCTCTCACAATATCCTGTGAGGCCGAGTTACCGCCACCACAAAATCGACTAAACTTGAACGCCCCAAATGGTTTCTTGCTTTCAACGGATCCAATGGATATAAACCGCCATCCCCGCGGGATGTCGACACTTTTTGAGCCTCGGAAGACGCGAACACGCCGAGGTCTAAGTTCTTATTTTTTAGACCCTTTTTATGCATTGGAAGACCGGAGCATATTCGTGAGTCGGGGCTTGGATCCTTATTCACACATCATTTGAGCTTCCATATCGCTGTGGGATCGCATGGGTTTAAAATGAAGGTGTACAATTTGTATGCCCCAAAGACAATTCGCCAGGTGAGTTAACGTCCGCATTTCAACCTCGCTTTTGAAATTTGCAACGCGGTATGTGAAAATCGAAAAAGTCCATTCTCCTACAATCCATGCTTTTATACATTAAGCAAATTCAAAATTTAATTGGGGGGGGAAGCTCCATTGAGATGAAGTAAAGATCCCTAAGCATTTAACTTTTAACGCAATCGCAATACGAATGAAAGTTCGATACAAAGCTTCAACCTACACATTCAAATTTTGAAATGTAGAAGGCGGGAAGCTTGTATGGCCATGGCTCTCTAAATGAAAATACAAGCAAGACAAGAATGCGGACGCCGCGATGCTTGTATCCGACAAAACCAAGAGACACCGCCATGAGTTGCCTGCAGATGCTATAATAATACAAGTGGCTTTTTAGAAGCCATCGCGTGTTGCATCAACTGCTTTGACAACCAATGTAATTAAATACATACGGCGCCATAAATGTATGATCCCCCTTATTCCGTGAGAATATTTCCAAAGTAAATATGAGAGTTTGGTATCCTAGTTGGTAATGGACTTGCACATTTCTACAACCTCAAACACACCCCTCACAACCAAATTATCACATAGAACGACCATGCTCCATCATTAGCCTCACCACAATGAATGCTCTTGGCCACCCTCACCACGACCAATACTCTTGGTATATTTAAAGCCTAGGCCTTCTTACAAATGGGCACAAAAAAGCAGATGCTAAGTGAGGATTGGATGGGATAAACTCTTACCTTTCAATTGCTTATCACTAAATAGCATCACTCCCTTGCTGGAATAGAATCGATAGAGTTACTAATAGAGTCAATGGAATAAATAAGATCGATGCCCAAATGGAGGCTGAGATTGAAAATTTTTGAATTATAGCTTTTGATCCAAAACTGGAGATGATTATGCAATCTAAATCCGACCCTAAAGCCCTGTTCATCGATTCAGAATAGAAAATCAGATTCCTGAGACTCACGCCCGAAAAAAAGGCACATCCGTTTCCTCTTACAGAAATTTCCATTAAAGGAAAGGGGCTTAACAAAATGTTAAGGGTTTCCAAAATGTTGCCCTTATGTACAATGAAATATTTATTTTTGCCTTTTTCACGATGAAGGGCATTTTTTTTGTTTTACCCTTATAAATAATATCTACTCTAAAAAAACTATTCACGTATTTGGAAGGAACCTATGTATGAGGGATGCATTACATCACATGTGGAACACAATTATCATTTTCCTAAAGATATAAATTGGTTATGAATCTAAAAGGCTTCATATCCTATGCAATTGAATTATTTGAGATGTCAATCCACTCGTGCCTTAAAAATTATCATGCATGTTTCTATTAGCTTTCTAATAAGTGGGTAAAAATGACATATAATATGACACATTATATGACATATATTATGACGCATTATATGACATATAACATGACGCCTTAACGACAGCCAAATATATGTTAATCAGAATGCTGCCAAATGTATGTTAATCAGAATGCTGTCATTTTTATTAGGTCCAAATACAATGTATATTAATTCAGAATGATGTCATTTTTATCTGGTCCAAATACAATGTATGTTAATTTGACAAATGACAATTACGGTGGAATGCTGAAATAAATTCATGCATGACATCATGACAGCACAGTCTCAACTACAGAAATGGCCCTACAAATGCAAGAGATACCAACATGCATACCAGGAAGTCGTGAAAAGAAGGATCTAGTTCAGGATACAGCACATCTAGGCTGTTTCCTACGAAATTAAGACAGGCAAAGCTTGCAAATCAAGCAGTTTATTAACCCTTAGATCCTTCAACTCTTGTCTCATCTCTGGCCATGGCTGAGCAGAAGAAAATTGTGGTTGTTGGTGGTGGAATTGCTGGTGCCTCTGTAGCCAAATCATTGGAGGATTATGGCCATGTCACTTTAATTGATCCGTTAATATCCTTGCCCCTCTATTTCCCTAGTCTTTTTCCTGTTCCTTTTTTTGCTTTGTCTTACATCCGTTTCAACTTTTATGCAGAAAGGATTATTTTGAAGTCACGTATGCAGCTCTCAGATCAGTTGTTGAGCCCAAATTTGCACACAGATCTATCATTGAACACAAACATTATCTCAAAAAAGCCGAGCTTGTAATTGATGCCGCAGTGAATGTCACTGAAACAGATGTCATCACTGGTTCTGGAAAGCAGATTCCTTATGATTATTTAGTTCTGGCTTCTGGATCAAGACATCATGGTGTTTCTACAAGAATAGGACGTCTGGAGGAATTTGAAGCAGGTAAGATGCATGATAGTTAATAGTTTCATTTTTTCTCGTTTCCATAAGCCAATCTACCTATCCATTCGAACGAGAGTTCCATTTTTTATTTCTTTCAACATACACAACAGCGCATAAAACCCTGATCTTGGTAGCAATTTAAAATAACATACAAAGAACAATTTTTTGTGTTTTTTACAACTTTGCCTTCTTTTTTGTAGAGCACGAGAAGGTGAAAAATGCCAGCACAATTCTCATAATTGGCGGAGGACCAGTTGGGGTAGAGCTAGCAGCAGAAATAGCAGTAGATTTTCCAGATAAGAAAATAATATTGGTGCATTCAGGAGAAAGATTGATAGAATTTCTGGGACCTAAGGCCTCAAAGAAGGCATTGGCATGGCTTGAATCCAAGAAAGTGAAGGTGGTTTTAAATGAAAAAATACCACTAGCAGACTTGCAGAAGGGCTCATACACAACAGAAAAGGGCAGAGTCATAGCTGCTGATGAACACTTCGTCTGCATAGGAAAGACTGTCGGATCTGCTTGGCTGAAAGAGAGCCATTTGAAGGGGCTTCTAGATGAAAAACAGAGGGTTAAAGTGAACAAATACCTGCAAGTGGAAGGCAAGACCAATATCTTTGCTGCTGGGGACATAACAGATCTTCAGGTAAGAAACCCTAGACACGTAAAGATCCAGATGCCAAATCTTAAGCAAGGATCTATGAGATGCATTAGATACCCATTTCAGTATAATGGAATAGTAAGATCTGAGCAAGAAATTCAATGCAGAACAAGATAATATAAAGATGTTTTTTTTCGCCCTTTTTTTTTAACAGGAACCAAAGCAAGGATACCTTGCTTCAAAGCATGCCGAAGTAGTGGCGGGCAATATCAAGAAGCTGGTGAAGAAAGGCGATGGCGCCAAGCTGGGCAGCTACAAGGCCATGACTAGTTCAATTGGAATAGTGTCGCTAGGACGGTACGTCGGAGTGGCCCAGTTTCCATTTGGCACCTTCCTTGGCAAATTCCCAGCAAAGTTGAAAAAGGATCTGTTTGTGGGCCAAACTCGCAAAAACCTAGGACTAAAAGAATACGATTAACTGCTCCTCTTGTACAAAAATACATCAATTTCAACGTTTACAAAATACAATAAATTTATTGCAAACATTTCTCTCAATCCAATTATTACCTGGCCCAAGGACGTTACCGGAAAAAAAATTTGAGCGCACGCCCTCGGCATTTTCACTGGCCCGAAAATTTTTTCTCGTAACGCCCGAGGCCGAGGCTATCGCTTAACGCCCGGTTCGAGGGTTTGCTCCAGTGGGATCCGGGCGCGAGGTGCCTAATAGAAGCGAGGAAGGAAGCAGAGGGGCCTAATAGAAGCGAGAAAGGTCTGGATATTAGCTTTTCTTTCTAATCCTTTGCTTTGTGGCTCTGGATTTGGCCTAATAGAGTGATATTAGAAGCCCAGTTCGAGGGTTTACTCCAGGCGCGAGTCAGCCGGAAGCGAGGTTCGAGGGTTTGTGGAAGAGGATTAGGTTCGAGGGGCAGGTGACTGCCGAAGCGAGGGATCTTAGGGAGGCAGAGAGGATCTTAGGGTCGGATCTTAGGAGGTGAAGGAAGCAAACCGCTCTGTTTCTTGGGATCTTGGGGGCGGCTTACGCCTCGATTTCTAACTTAGAAACTTGATTTTTAGCAAACTCGATCGATTCGGGACCTGCCCAAGAGATAAACGTTGTTCTTGATATTATCCTAGGGTGTTATGAGGATTTCATGCTTAACACTCTAGGATGTTATAGAAACAGCATAAAATGTCTGCCGGTGAAGCTGTTACTAGCTGGTAACAGCACTTCAATGGACGGCTGAGATTGGATCTCGACACCGCAAAACCCGAGAACCGGGCGTTAAGGAAAGTGATTTTCCTCTACTAGTTGGAATTCTGTATCAAAATGTATGTGCGTCAATATGGAAACATGCAAAATTTGAACCCACGATGTCAAAGCTGAATTTCTATCTGCCAATGTGCATGTACCAATTTGTAAACACTTTGGATTTGAACCCAATTTGAAACGGTGACGAAGCAACGATGTTGAACATGTAAGATTTGAACATACATTTCTACCATAAAGAAACACGTTTAATTAGAATCGAACGGAGGATATCATGGACTATAGGTGTGTTCCATTTCACACAGAGAGCATAAATCTTTTTCTGTCCTAGAAATGAAAAATTCTTATGAATTTTTGCAAGTAGATCACAAAAATAATAAGATCAGATTGGGGAGAGGCATTGAGCAAAGCATGGGTTGCTAAGCACAGATCAAGTTTGAATCTTGTGATAGGTAAAAACAAACTGGTGAAGATCCGCAAAGTTTTAAAAGTTACAATCATCGGTAATCTTGGCACCCGCAATGGTGGCGTGTGCTAAGGATGGGCTAGTCTGGTTCGATCATGGCTTCCTAATCTTAAAGAAGTGGCAAGGGAAATTCAGTATGTTCTTCCAAGATGCTTGGTTGTTGGTGCCAAAAAACATGTCCTATGTGCATGACCCAAGCACAATGGAATCCAATATCATAAAGCAACATGTAGCATGCCAAGAAACATGTTGCATGTGCACAACATCAAGGCCCTTTGAACATTAAGTTGTTTGACATATATGCCTTGCTAGACTAACCCAGGCATTTACTTCAATAATGATGTCCGAAAGACCTGCATCTATGAAAAGATACATATCCCGTTTTTCAACTTCGTATGTAGTAGTTGATTGAGACATGTTTGAATTAACCATAGAACACCATAGAACAATGTACCATAGAATAGAATAGAATAGAATAGAATAGAATAGAATAGAATAGAATAGAATAGAATAGAATAGAATAGAATAGAATAGAATAGAATAGAATAGAATAGAATAGAATAGAATAGAATAGAAGGTAATGGATTGTCAAGTTGTATTTGCAACATTCGATAAACCTATGCAAATAAATTTTCTAATGCCGTAATGACCAGGAGGTTGAAATTACAGAATATGCAAATAAATTTTCTAATGCCGTAATGACCAGGAGGTTGAAATTATAGCATTATTCTGTTGGAATTATATCGTGTAATTGGCATCCGGGTTTTGCGGAGCGGCGCCTCCGCTTGCCCTGTTTCCTCTGCTTGCCCAATCTATCTATAATGCTTGTTCTAGCATCTCTGGCTGTGGGTTCCTGTTGCTTGTTGCTGGCTCTTATCAATAACCTGGCCAAACTTCTATCGTTGGCTTCTCGTTCCGCTCCTCTTCTTGGCTCCTTCAACTTAGATTTTCGCACTGAAAATTCCCACAAAGCCTTTGTTTTGTTTTCTTCTTCTTCGAAATCGCCGCTGCAGCAAGTATAAGCCCTTTTTCTTGTTGGGTTTCTTTCCTACTTCCTTAAACCGACT
Organism: Isoetes taiwanensis; assembly: GCA_021234155.1. Classification (NCBI taxonomy): domain Eukaryota; kingdom Viridiplantae; phylum Streptophyta; class Lycopodiopsida; order Isoetales; family Isoetaceae; genus Isoetes; species Isoetes taiwanensis. The sequence continues at coordinate 92,797 of JAJEKV010000684.1, forward strand.
AAACGCAACGGTTCTTGCATGTTCTTCTTGGTCACCTTTGTTAGGTCCTCCTTGTGACCAAGCTCAAGCCTGAATACTCAATTCTAGGCACATCTGATGCATTGGATGAAAAAACAAGGATTGAAGTTTTATAGCGAGAGCTTACAAGCAAACCAACCAGTTTTTTCATCAAATATTTCAGTAAAATGGGCGATCGTTCACAGTACAGCAAAAAAGATGAACGTCCATGCTCCAGAAACTAGCAAAAATACAAGCTACACTAGCTCCATGGATATAAGAGATTTGGGCAGTTAAAGCTTTGGATTATTTGGAGGAAAACAAGAAGAGAAGGATGTGGATTGGAGCAAGCGGATTGTGCGTTTTAAAGTTCACCTCTTAAAGATCCCTGGGAATATTCCCTGGCGCCGCCGGTTTCTGGCGCCTTGAGGCCGCCACTGAAGCCGCCTGGTTTAAGGCTCGACGACGGAAATTCCCTCGAGGAATCTTCTCGAGGTGAACTTTCCCTATTACTTAACCATCAAACACATTAGAATGATAAACAGAGACAATGTCGCAAGGGCTGTGATGGTGCAGAAGGCATTATTGAATATACAGTCTAGTGATCAGCCCTCAACAAGGCTCAGAACCCATTGGATGACTGGTTAGGGTGGTTTCCCACGAACCAATCTGAATATGGGCAGACCCGGATGCCAAGCCTGGTTTCACGATTATTGTGTTCTCATGAACAACACACCTCCAGATCTGCCACTACGAATTTGAACCAATAGATTTGGCAGCAGAATGTAGGCTTCAAGAATTATCCTGGCATTACTTTGCAAGGAAGGATCTAGACCTGAGCCCAACCAAGTGAAGTGCTCATGTGAACGCCGAAAGTTTCGTTCGACTTTCAAGAAACGTGGAGATTCTCTGCCCTTAGTGTAGAGAATCTTGAACAATCTTAAGTGCAACAACTACTATACCTCGAGTTCGAGACCACCAAGAGTCAACGTTATATTTTATATCTGGTCTGGAGTGCAACAACTAAATCTAGAGTTCGAGCGAAGCCACCAAGAGTCAACTGTTAGGCACGGAAAGACTTTTTACCTTCAATTCTGCCATCGCGTCCAATAGGGCTTTGACATGTGGCGGTGTTTCTTTTCCTGAAACATTGCATCTCGCGTGCCGCTGTTCTACATAGATTTTTACTCCGTTTTTTGCTTTTTTTTTACCCGCATCCGACTATTTCTACCATGCATTCCTATGATTCTATTCTGCATTCTGGTCGCAGAATTGAAGATAAGAAATCTTTTCGGTAGGGCAAAGGCCCCCTGGCCTGTTTTCTGGCGGTCAAGCTGGCCTCCGCGCTCCAACTGGCCGGCAGGGGGGCATTTCCCTTATTCAAAAGGACGTTAACAAAATTAAATTAAAATTAAATTTAGGGATATGACCAGAAAAAAATATGCCTTTTTGTCTTCTAACGACCTTTTTGCATGCCAGTTGCTTCCTTGCAAAAGGAGCGCCAGAGGTAAGGATTTAGCCTAATTCGGTATGAAGCTCCTCTCTTCCAGGATTTCTCATCACAAATCCATCACAGAAGAGAAGAAAAAGCTTCTTTTCTTGGAACAAAATCATAAAACAGATTTCCCTGGTGCAGAAATCCGTCTTCAATGCAAGAAACAATGGATGTCTACATTAGATCTAAAGGTGCTGAAAGTCAAGGATTTAATGTGGCCAGGAACCCACAATTCTGCCACTGATAAGATTGGAATTTTGGGCATCTCCAGACCTTTTGCTCAATGCCAAAAGATTTCAGTTTATGAGCAGCTGAATCGTGGAATTAGATGCCTGGATATAAGAGTCCAATCCGACGCCCATGTCTGTCATGGAATTCTTCGCAGCTACCCAGTTCAAGTTGTTGTAGATGACGTGAAGAAATTTTTGACAGAAACAAGCTCCGAATTCATCATTCTTGAATTTAGAACAGAGCGCGGGCATAAAGATCCGCCCAATTTTAGTAGATGGCTAGTAGATCAGTTCAAACCGGATCTAATTCATGCAGATGAAAGCATTTTTGAGGCCAAATTGGCCGATCTACTGCCCAGAAGGGTAATCTGCATATGGAAGCCCCAATATTCTCCAGTTCCAGCAGCAGGGGATCCCCTGTTTGGCCCCAATTTTTTAAAGGACAATTGGGTCGATACAGATCTTCCGCTTACGAAATTCAACTCGAATTTGGAGCATCTGGGTCTTCAGCACTCCAATTCGATCAGAAAATATTTCTACAGAGTGGAACATACCTGTACTCCCCAGATTTCAAGCCTGGTTCTTACAGTTCATGGCGTAAATGAACGGATCAAAAGATTTGCTCGTTTTTTCATATCTCAGGCTTTTGAAAATGGGCTTGGGGATCATCTGCAGATCTTCTCTGCCGATTTTGTGGAAGATGATTTTGTAGATGCCTGTATTGGTGTGACAACTGCAAGGGAGAAGCGCATCCTTCACAACACGGCTATGCAGATCTTGGACGAGCAAATTCTGGCTGTTACCGGAGGTGGATATCGGCCATTGCTTAGGTAGTTTTCCAGACAGCAAATATACCATGCCTTATTTATCATCTTAAACCACAGGTAATTATATCCTCCTCTGTGCCATATGTTATAGCCATATAAAGAAAATTACATATGGCGTTTTATGGACTTAGCAGATTTTTTGTGATTAAGGCTGGTTTAAACACGACGTGGATGACAAATACCTAAATCCTAGATCAATGGCTGACTTTTCAAGCAGATATATGCATATGCTAATATGTAGAAATCTAAGGGTTGGAATCGCATCTCAACCTACAAGAAGCCTTTTGCAAAACATGTGTAATGAGTTAGATTTGCTCTTGTATAATGAGACAAGAAATTTTTTAGATATTAGTTAAATTTGTTTTATGTTAAATCTGGCCTTTCAAGCCTATAATCTTCTATACATACAAGAATGCAGTGGCAGCGGCTGCGAATATTTCTTTGGTTCCAAACCTGTCCAAACCTGTGCTAGTAGATCCGCTATTAATGTTCAACGTTGGATTATGGTTCTTAGCTTAGTAGCGAATTTGTGCCAGTTTGAAACATTACAAAATAACTTCCTAAACATGCAAGATTGAACCATGATTTTCCACGAAAATCTTTTTTCATTGAAGTACACATTTGTATTGTTCCTTTATTATGGTTTTCTTCTCAACTCTCAATTCTAGCCATTGATGGGTAGCATAACTCTTGAATTGTGCCGGATCCAGTTTATTAACATTTTTGCCAAAAAATCATATGACATTTCTATGTAATTAGGATTGAAAATTTTTTAGACCATAGTCTCAATCGATCTTGCCTAGAACAAGAAATTCCTTGGCCTCCACTCGGCCGTGACAATACACATCGCCTCCAAGCACTGGGCCAACAAATTATTATCTACGACTTCTTCAAATCGACCAAAGGCGCTTTGAAATTACGGAAAAATCAAAGCTAATGTGTAGAATTCAATGCGGAAGAATTTTCAAACAATGAATTAAGTTCTTACTCATGCATTAGCCGATCGGATCGCGGTTTCCGATCATTGTCCATCTTCTTGAACACCGAACTACGGATCACGGTGATTCTTAGGACTTTTTATTTTCGAATACAAACACACGATCACGATGGGAGAGATTAAAATCGTTTAAAATCCTCAAATGCAATACAATGCGGATATCGGGCAAGTTTTCAACTTTCATGCCTTGTTGTTGGAGGGGACAAGATGGTTAAACCACGTTGTGCCGTCGCGTTCTTACAGCTGTTACGGGCCAACAAATTATTATAACCTTGGGTAACCATTTGGCCAGAATACTATCTCCCACTAAATTTATCTCCCCACTAAATTATTTACAAAGCGGGCGTAGATACTATCTCCCCACTAAATTATTTACAAAGAGCGGGGAGATCGAATGCATACTAGACTTATCGACTGTTCATGCCACTCCAATCCTCAACTCAAGAAATCGAGAACAGAGGCATGCAATCGACTGTCATCTCGATCTCCCGCACCATGTCCTTCTAATTTGAACCATTCGGACACAAATCGAAATAAACATGTGCGAGAACACAACTATACAAATCTTTGGGCCACTACCTTTCTACCGACAAGCGACTCAAATCGGCTAAAAAATATAGCCCATTATCACGATTTTTCATACAATACCAGTGAAATCTTGGCCAAACCATGCGAAAATACGCATAAATACCAAGCGAAAAATTGGAAGTTTATACAATCATTTGTTTTATTACGTGTTTAGCGACTCTGCTCCTACACGCTACAACCCAGCAATAGCGTGAACAATTAAACCATACTAAGAAATTATATGCCAATATTAGAAGTATATATGTTCTAAGTTTGTGCTATGACATTGATCTACGACATTAACAAATAATACTACGACTAGTGCAACACAAGTTACAATAGAAGCATTTGACATGGGTTTTGTAATGTTAAGAGGAGAAAACTTTGGTGTTAACCATTTAACATGTCTATGCATTGGCGTCTTTAGTGCACCGAGTAGCCCCTTGTGGAGCCTCTTTGCCATGTATTCACCCTTTATGTATTTTCGACTAGCCATTTCCTTGTTTTTCCATAAGAACCTTTGGGAGTATTCACCCCATCATTTTGCCTTTGTCACAACATTATTATTTTAGAATTTACCATCCTTGCAATTTTGCCACTATGATGTAGATGTTATTTCCCATGAGCCTATGGTTTTGAATTTTAAGCCATTATTACCCTTTTCATATCTTACTTCTATTATTGCCTACCTTGCCATATTATTTTATCACCAATACCTTAACTTCATTTTGCCATGCTTCCATGTCAAATTCTTTCATGGTTGAGCATTGAGACTATGGTTCAAAAAAGCTCCTATGATTAAGCGTAGACCCACACCCCATGGTAAAAATCTTGAAAGAGAGTGATTCCATAAAGTTGGCTAAGCTCCCACTTATTCCTTATGATAAAACCATTGAACATTTTAAAGTCGATAGTGGTTGGCATATTTTTATGGCCTTTAGACAATGGTTAAGAGTTTAAAAAATAGGGAAATATGGTTCTATGAGCGATATGTCGAAGTGCCTGCAGATCCAGAAATTGGATATGGTGTTTGTTAATACGCCAAGATTTGTAGGTTTGAATTGATGGGTGGATACATCCGTCCCATCTGAGATGAACAGTGGTGAGCTATCCCATAACATCATGCATCGGAAGTCGCGGGGCCAAATTGCTTTATCGACAAATGATTTTATCCCTCGATCCCGTTGGCGTGAATTTTTTCCCCTTCCCGTCATATTTTTTTGGTCTACGTCACAACTATTTCTACAATATGTTTCCCTAGCAACATATTATATTATATGGAAGTGATATTTGACACCATGCTTGAGCAAGACATATGTTAGCACACCATGTCTTTAGAATCCCATCGATCAAGCCATGGGATCGCAATTCGAATAGGCGAGCATGCATGTCTTGCATGCATGCCACAACACATGCCCTTCACGGTTGGGAGATCCCCTATATTAGGCGAGGTTACGTCATCAGCGTCTCAATCCGGCTTCCTCTTCTCTCTCAGTGATACCTTATTCTCTTTTCTTTGAACCCACCCTCCCCCCTTCTTTGTTTTAATGTATTTGTCGCCGCACGGCTGCGTGACCAGGCCCTCTATTTGAAGAGGTTTTTGTTTTATTGGCGCGCGGGCGCGCGGCGGATCAACCCCTCCACTCTGGGAGGTTTGTTTTGTCCGCTTTTTTTTGGTTGGTGATGTGCGGTACATGTTGGCGGCGACAATTTGTTTCGACTTCTCCATTCGTGGGTTTTGGGGGCGATTTCTCGCCTTCACGTTTGTCCAAGCCCTTAGAAGGCTTATCACCCGAGGTTTTCCCTCGAAAACCGAAAAGGGTTTTTTAATCCCGGTGATAAGCTTTTTAGTACCTAAGCCAAACATCTATTAGCATTGTATTTTATGGGGTCCAAATTATATAATTGGATATTCCCTTCATGGGTAGTTAAGCATGATGCGGCTACCCACTATCCCCATTGTAGAAAATCTGGTGAGATGAATGAAGCCTAGTCTAGTCACCTTATTCTCTTTTCTTTGAATCCATGGGGGAGGGCTTCTCCTGCTTGGATTGACAATTGGCGTCTCTTTCATCTTTGTGGCATGTCCTTTTTCAACCTTGCCTCTTCTTTAGCCATAATCCTTTGACCTTAGTCCTCGATCTTTTTTGATAAGGAAGTCCTTTGTCTATTCGAGGGAGGTTTTGGTGTTTCATGCGAGCCCCATTCAAGAATAGTTTAAAAGTAATAAAAACTTGGTTATAAAAACCAAGTAAATGTTTTAACATATCATAAATATCAACGTTTATATCATCAAAATATAGATGAGCAGTCGAGATGATTCAAAGATGAACGAACAAGATCGGGATCTCGTCCTCACATTCTATTGGCTGAAACTACTCTTATTTATTGTTAGGGAAATGGGCGCTTTGCTTTGTTGCGGGGAATTCAAGCCCACGACTGCGGCTTCCATCTCCTATTTTTGACCATTCGGCTTCCATCTGCGGCTTCCATTTTAGCGGATCCGGCTCCATTGCAGCCATTGCCTCATCTCCGGTTGCCCAGATTCTTCAACCTCCAAAGCGTTTCAAAGCAGGGAGCTTATCGTCTTCAAAAGCTTGGCCCGCGAAGCCATTTATGGATCAAGAAATTGCGGGTGCGAGGGAGCAAATGCGGTGGCTCGTTGCAATTTTTTGCTTCAACTTGCAGCCTCATTCCTTTGGAATGGTATGAATTTGTATCTTCTTCCCTTGATCGATTATTATGAAAAAATCGTTTTCTATTATTTTGTGGATATGAGGAGCCCAGGAAGCGCAGGGCTTGTAAAGATCTCTATAATCTGCTGCAAAGCTATATCTGGCAAGTTTTGTTTCTAACTTCTACTCGCGGCAACCAAATGCTGGGGGCGGCTTGCCTGGGAAGCATGATACCCGCTTAAGGTTTTATCTACCTTTTATTTCTCACTCTTCTTCTTGATTCCTATTTTTTTTTTCGCTTCTTGTAGCTTCCAATCTGTTGTGGTCGTTTTCTCAACGCGGGCGCGCAATGTAAAAAGGTGGTTGGGGGCAGGGCCCAACCAAACAATGTAGTGTGGTGTGTGGTCACATGTCCAGTTGGATGCTGCCTAGTGGCGTGACGTTAAAACTACTATCTATCTATCTATCTATCTCAAAAGATATGGGATCGCAGATTTTTGGCCCAAGTGAAGTGGCGGTCATTATCATGCACATATAAATCCCACCGCCAGCACAGGGCCCCAAGCTTATTTGCTTGCTTCATTGTCCGTGAACAAGGTTGTAGCTATTGCATCAATTCCGCGAGACGGGGTCCCACAAATTTCTGATTGGAGATTGGTAGATGGGAGCGCCGTAATTGTCAGCGAGAAGCGAAGGCTAATAATGCTGCCGATTATAGGTTATTGAAGATGAAAGCCATACTCTTCCCCGAAGTTGCCACCGCTTTTGAGATCGTCCGGGAATTATTTTTTGACCTTAGCATTCATTGCGCCCACAACTTCTCAGAGCACCATCTGTGCATGACTTGGCATTATACGTACTTGAGATTCTAGATAAACGTCTGCAATTACTGAGCCCTCAGTAGTCATTATCTCTGCTTGTCTAGTATCATCATTACTGCAAAGGTTTTTCCCTTGAAAACCTTTCGAAAGGTGGGGTTTTTAATCCTAGTAGTAATGATTGTACTAGCCCATTGTATGGGTCCCATGACCTATTGGTCTCCGTGGACGTTAAAAAAACTATTCTATTCTATTCTTTTTCCAATTTTGTGTTTGCACTGAGTTCTTGTCAAACTGTTCTCCATGCTGCTTGGGCTTTGCCTTTCAACAAATGGAACAGATTTGTGGCAAATGAGCCTGGAAACAGACAGTGCTTAAGTCTTATTCAAATGGATTTGATTTGTGGCAAAAAGGGTTTGGATAGAGTGTCTAAATTTGTTGTTATTTTTACCTTATCTTTGTTATGTTTATGAATTGTAACTGCAATTTCGAAAAATAAAGAATATATTTTGCAATGGTGAGGCTTTAGGCGACTTGTATTTCTAAATTTGTTTAGGCTAAAATAACACTTGAAAACAATAGTTATTTCTTAAAAACCACACTTTTCCCAAAAAACACGTATCGTTTAAAAAAAAAAAAAAAAACACTTAGAAACAACATAATTAAAGAAAAACCACATTTTTTTTAAAAAGCACCTGTCCTTTTGTTAAGAAAACAACACTGAGAAACAACAGAGTTTAAAAAAACCATATTCTTCTTAAAAAACACATATTATTTTATTAAGAAAACAACACTTGGAAACAACAGTTTAAAAAACCACATTCTTCCTAGAAAACACATATCACTTTTTAAAAAAACAACATTTAGAAACAACATAGTTAAAAAAAAAAGAAACTACATGTAGTTTCTAGCAAAATGGGACAAAATTTATCACGTAGTTTTTTAGTGTTTTTTTTCATACAAAACAATAGATAAAAACTACATGTGGACCTTTTGGGTTTTATTAAGAACCACATGTCTATTTTAGAAAAAGCAACACTTGAAAACCATATCTACTTCTAAAAAACAACATGTAGACACACGCGTAATTCCTACGTGTAGATAATTTTGACAAAACTCTACATGTAAACTTTTAACAAAACTACACATATAAAAATTTGGCTAAAAACTACACGTTGTTTCTAGCAAAATCGGACAAAAAACACCACGTAGTTTTTTGATGTTGTTTTTTTAGCAAAAACCACACTAAAAAACAACATGTGGACCCAGTATTGAGGTGGTTGTGTTAAATTACAGAGTTTAAAGCAGACAGAAGGACAGAAAGAAATAAAATGGCATGGGCTCAACTATTGCATGCATGGACTCTACTTTTCTAAACTTAGATGGTCGCGATAAGTAAACCCAAATCTAGAACCTGACATTTACATCATACAAGATACACAGTTATGCTCTCCGGCCAAACCAAATTACCAAATCCTGGATTGTCCTACATTAAACCAAATCCATAATTGTAACTACATGAATCCCATGCTATAACTAAAGAGGGAAAAAAATGGAAGGGAGCAAAAGGCAGTTTAGGAAGAGAACAAAATGGCCCAGCCCTGCAATCAAATCGGCCCAGTCCTGTGATGAAATTGGCCCAGCTCTGCCGCATAATCAAAGGTTTCAAAATACATATTTGCATGAGTGTAGCACTCAAAATTTTAGGGATGAGAATACGATAAAACCGTAGGGTTTGTACCTGTAATTAAGATGAAGCGTCCAAGCTCATATGGCAAGAAAAAGAAGCACCTTCTTGAATCTTCAAACCTCCCCATGATTTTGGGTTCTTGAAAGGTGAGGCGAGACCGGATTTTGAATCACCGACCCGAGCTTGTTTTAAGAAAGCACAATCGGCGTTTATACCTCACAACCCCATTTTTTTTTTCGCATCTTGCTATAGCTCGCCTACCGCCGCGGCAAAACAAAGGGTCCCTTTTGCTTCTTCTCGGCAAACAAGAATTATTTAATAAATAGCATGTGAGCAATATACCTATGTCTTCGTTCTTGTGGGGGGGCTTGAGATAAGGTCAAGCGTGGTCTGTCGTAAAGCCACTAGCCAAGTCGAAGCGGTAGGAGGATATTTTCAAAAGGAAATATACGTGGCATGTAAATATGAGATTAGATTGCGACGCGAAAATATTAGGAGGAATACAGGAAAAAGAAAAATGACAAACTGCTTTATATATGTAGGGAAAAGAAAATTATAGGGTAAATATGTAATGAATCAAACCTAATTTGGATGTAAGAGATCATTTGATTGCATCTGATTTTGCTTTCAACATCTATGAAGCAAGGGCTGCTTTATATCTATTATTTCCCAACTTCCAGGTCCATATCAGGTTATAACGCAACATGTTGGCAAGCTCATGAACATCATATAAAACATTAAATATAGCACAAATCCCATGACACACCAAAACAAAAAAAATTCAAATTTTCTTTTTCGATACGAAATGCGGCCAATAAAGTGCGGCCACCATCACCATAACACCATCTTCCAAAGTAAGGAATGAAAGAGGCCCGAAAAGTAAACTGGCCAACCTACGTGTCTTAGTTTTAATACCTTTATAAAAGCTTATTGCACTACAATGATCTTTTACATATGTTTGCAATGTTGCCTTTAAGCGTGTCTTCGGGTTTATTGACCATGGCTAGATAAAAGAAAAGTAATCAAGCCTCTCTCGTTCATCTTCCATTTCCTATTTTGCTGCATAAATCCAAGAGGGACCCTAGAAAGCCAAATAAATACACCTAGAAAGCCAGATGGAATCAATTTATGGCTAATTCAACACAATCTGCAGGTGAACCATCAAAATTTATGTTCTAGAATCAAGCTCAAGCTCAAGCTCAAGCTCAAACTCAAACCAATGTTGTTAAAAAACCCGTTTTTATTTTTTAAAGTACTTCTATAAAAATCCTCACGTTTTTTAAAGGATTTTTATGATTTGGTATGGCCAAAAAAAAAAAGTTCACATTCTTTGCACATCTTTATTGGACATATTTTCTCTTTGAAAATGCACATTTTGCTACAAAGTTACAAGGCGTAGCATGCCAACAAGTAAATCGATGCTTATCTTTGCTACTAGAAACTATTAAGTTCAAATACAAAGATATCATATTTGTTTTTGTTATGCAACTCTTAATAAAGTTCAAAGAACATTATTATAGAGGTTAAGAAATATAAGAATCTCATATACAAGGATAAATAAGTTCAAGAATATCATATATTTGGATTAAAAAATTTACGGTCTAGGGATTTTTTAAGGATTTTTAAGGATTTTTAAAGATTTTTAAGGATTTTAAAGATTTTAACATTTTTTTATATAAAATCGTTTTTAAAGATTTTTTCCAAAAATTTTAAAAGCTTCAAAAATCTTAAATAACGTTTTTTAAACGTACAGATTTTGACATACTTAACAATATTGACTCAAACTCAAGCTCAAGCACAGGGAAGCTCAAGCTTATTACAATCAAGCAAACCCCTGAGTCCATAAATTATATTACCCCGCAACAACCGCCGGTTCGAGGTGGGGGCCTAGCTCATCTGGGCATCCTCGACATGAGTGCGTGGTCCAACAAAACTCCTACACGCCTTCCGTTTGTGGGTTTGAAATAAATTGTCCTTAAAAAGATAAACCAAAAAAGTTCTTAAAAAGTTTGTTGTTTAAATATAACAAGCCCTTAAAAAGATAAACCAATAAAATAATATAAAAGCCCTTAAAATAATATAAGCTTCTTTATTTCCCCTTTCATTTGTAGCTACATTTTTCTCTATGTTTATATGAACTCTCAATGGTTCAAATAAGCACAAAAACAAATATTAAACCTTATAACTCCAACAAAAACCATTTGCCAATGTAACTGATTACGTTAGAAAACAGGTACAGCTTTCAAATTCACAAGCCGATTATGAGTAGGATAGCATAAAACATAGGCTCGGACGAATGTTATGACTCCGGAAAAGGTGCTTGGAAATCGATTGGATGGATCTTTGCTAGAATTGGGTGAGAGAGAAGAGGGAACGACCATTTTTCATTTCTAAACGAGCAGATTAAAGGGGTCTCCTTTACTTTTTACACGCCAGCCCAGCCAGGCCCTCTGGCTTTCTTGCAATTTCTGCCTATTATCGCGTAGCACCTCCTCATCAAAAGAAGTTGATGTAGCGGCAATTTTCGTTAGATTCTTCTTTTTCTAAGATACGCCCAAAGAAATTAGAAATTGGCTAAAAAGGAACGCGGAGATGGGAATGGGTTACGCGGATTCTCTCGCTTTCTCCCTCCATGCTTTGCTCTCTTCTTGGTCCTTCCTTTCCCTCTAGCTTTTTCTTTTCCTTTCTCGATGGGCCTCTTACTTTCCATTAGGTCTTTTAATTCTCCTTATCCGCGAGATAGGCATGGCTGCAGTTTATCCGAAGGCGATGTTATCATGGGCCCTCGGCGTCTAGCTAATGGGAAACGACAGATTTAGATGGCATGCAGGCGAACTTAAAATGGGGCAGGCCTCAGTTACTTGTCCTCCGGCATTGTTCAATAAAGCATTGAAGGCTTCTATGCAATGGACCACTAGCGAGTAGTGCCCATATACAAAGCGGGGGACCCTCAATGCGACCAACTACCGTTACTATTATGAATTGACTCTCTCTTTGCAAAAGCTGTTGGGGCATCCCCTTGGGTGACAATGGGCGGATTGGTCGCGAGCTCTTACTGACGGGTTCCGGCCCGGACATTCCACCATTGATGTATCTTCACTTTCTGCGCATTGTTGATGGGGATGGCGGGAATCGCCCGACAGAACATGCTGTTGTTTCGTCGATTTTGCAAAAGCGTTTGACTGATACCCATAACAAGCTGCAGAACGGTCGGCGGTTGGAGACCCGGACTTACAAAATCACGGTATATAGACATCTGCGAGGCATGCCGAGGCGTATCATCAGCAACCTGACCCGTGTCAGTAGCATTGGAGTGCGCGGGGTTGCCCTCCCCACACTCTTTGGTCTATACATTTGATCGGTTGGAAGGTGGCTCTCCCCGAGCATGGATGCGCTGGCGACATCTCATGCATCACACAATCCAAACTCTCATATATGCCGATGATGTCAACCTCATGGCCTATACTCCGGAGGACATGCGGTGTCACCCGGAGGCTCTTGACACTTTTTTGCCAATTCGGCATGCGAGTTAACTTGGCCAAAACTAGGGGTGCTAGTTGCATCGTCCGTCGACCAAGGCTTCCCACCTTCACTTACCGGGGCAGAGGTAGGGTGGCTCCGACCTCCACAAGTACTTGGGATTCAGCCCCAACTACCACCCATTGGGATAAATGCATCGGGGTTCTGCGGGTCCACTGCTGGTTGAAAGCACTATATGCCATCACCGAGAACAACGACCCAAAGGCGGTTATGTACAGGGCCCCAACACATTTGTTTGAACCTTGGTTGAGCGGTCCCTTTTGTATAGGGCGAAGTGTGGGGGTCCAGGTGATATCCCTCAACACCGAAAATGACCTCGAGCGGGGTGCGAAGGCCTTCGGCGTACGGGCCACGGGGGTGAAGTCCCGCAGTTCGTACGAGATCCTACTCCGGAGGCGAACTTTCTACCCTTCAAGCAGCGAGGTACATTGGGGCACCATATGCGTTTACTTACCAAAAGGTGGTAAGCTATGGGCGATACAAGCGCTTGCCCCATCTTGCTTTATTACGCGATGGGTCCCCTAGCCTACCGAAATCCTGGCTACAGAAGAACAAAGCAAGCTTCGATGGTTCTCCATGGCCCCGGCGTCTGCGAACAAATCTCACGTCGAGTCGGAGACAAAGAAGATGTGGCACTTAAAGGCGTACTCCACGGATGCTACTTTCCCTTACGCGCAAGCTAAGGATCTTGAGGCTTTCCCGAAGCCGCCGCGATTAAAGGCGGCACACTGCTCGGCTGACAAGTCAATCCCTAGGCTCATAAGAGGCCCACACGTTACTTATTTGCCGGCTATGAAGAAGAAGCGCGGACTTATAGCTTCCATTTGCGCGGTGCACATCGCCTCCGCATTAAAGGCGTTGGGAACGGGAAACCGCGAGCAAAGGCTTTGCCGGTGTTGCCACCCGAGCGATTGAGGATGAATGTCATACCCACCCTCCAAGTCTGCGGCATTTGCCCATATCAGGAGGTATGTTCGACTACTAGTGCACGGCCGGTAGTTGCATCGGTTATTGACTACGTCGGTGGGTTTGTTGGGGTCATACCTCCGGGGAGGTTATGGATGCGGACTTCGTTTATTGTCCCTGGGGGATGGTCTTGAAGCGTCCATGCAATTATGCTGATCACCCCGGTATCTTTTAATACTATTAAGGGTTTTCCCTCGAAAACCCTTGGTGAGGTTTTTAATCCTATCGATATCGCTTGCTGCTCTCTTTGTTTGGGTTCCATAGGCGGTTGGTCTCGGGTGGGCCGCTAAAACCCTATTCTATTCTATTCTATTCTTATGTGGGGCTTCCAAACAAAGCTGACTACTAGAAGATAGTTCCCGGCTTCGAGAGAGGAAGTGGAAAAATGAGCAATCCCGGGCTGTTGCGGCATCTAGCATTTGGCAATGGTGCTAAGTTTTGGTTCACCTTTTGTTGTTCTTTCAACATTTTGGAAGTCGCCCCATGGAGACTCAATTCATGTATAAACCTTCAAAAAGCCCTTAGTCATATATGTCCCCATGGAGACCAATTCAAGCCCTACTCTAATACCAAATGTAATGTTCCTTAACCATCACGCCTAACCAACTAGCCAAAATATCTGGATTTATGGGAAATCCATTCCACCTTTTATGGTAGTATCAAGAAATGCTATACCAAGATGTACTCGGCGGTCTCCCATGGGCCATTCTGAAACATGCTCCAAAATAAAAATAAAAAAAAAAGGCAATCAAAACAAATTATATAATGCAATACAATACCACTTGAAATTGGCTACAACAACCTATGCTCGTGCCCATCCAAAAAGAAAATATTGTACCCTAAAATGCAAGATGATCATCTAGAAACAATGTTTACAAGCTTCTTTACTAAATCATAAAAACAAAAATAAAAAGGAAGGGGAACAAAGAAAGAAAGAGAAAGGCATTCCTTACATTTACACAACCAGCCAGAGGGGCAAAGCAAGTGCCATCAAAACCGAACATTTCAAAATTTTATCATTTAATTTGTCAACATGTAATTAGTTTATATTATTATTCATTGCCATGCCATTATCCACTACAATTGCATTAAGATATGAAGCTTTAAGATGCACTCTCACAAAAAGCACTTTACCTTAGGGTTTCTATATTTTACAATGCCATTTTTCCTCTAGATCATTATAGATGTGAATAACTTGGGTATCTTGGTTTGGCCATTCGTGGTTTTTAAGCTTGATCTTTCACCGGCCCACGGCTCTGGCGTTTTTTTTTTTTTTTTTTTTTTTTTTTTTTTTAAGAATCAAATTTGAAAATACAAAAGAAATTTATCGCTTGGCGACAAAGGCCACCGTGAACATTTCTTTGGTTCTAAACCTATGAGTTTGGACTATTAATGCCCAAAGTTTTGCCATGGTAGTTAATAATGTCGATTTTGTGGAAGCAATCTTTGTAGTGGTCATTGCTAGTGGTGAATCCCCTTAAGATATTGAAGCCATCCATTTTGTTCTATAGAAGCCATTGCTTCTACAAACAAGGTTTTATTGTTTTTGTACTTTATTCTTTGTTTAAGATCTGCGGTAATTTGTTTCTCGACTTTTACCTTATTTCTCACATGAAATCGCTTACGTAGTGAGATGTTTGCTATCATAGAACCAATTCCTATATTAACTGCTTACTGTAGAACATACAAAAGCTCACAAAAATATAGATATGCTAGAGCACCATACTGGTGTCGGATCTCTGCTTCTTTAACTTAGTACTATCCATTAATTTCAGAAAAAACCTGATTGGGTTGAGGCTCCAAATTATTTTCGAATTCTTTATTCTTGTCTGCTTCCATTTCTTTGGTAAGCCCCTCTTGAATCAGCCATCATATTTATGCCAGGAGTTGGCAGGATGCGGTTATTCCCATCTGTGCGTGTTGTTATGAACTTAGTGATACCTCCATCTTTCCTTTGAGCTTAATTAGCCATCAAACCATATTTTTCAACCACATTAAAAGGTGAATTGCTTTCGGTTTCGCTAAAATCTTTTTTCTTTCATAATCTTTAAGATATAGTCAGGTCTTTGTTGATAAGGTCCAGGTGAGTGGCCTTTCCCATTTTAGCACCTCAAAGAGCAAGATGCCATCATATTATTGCTTAATATTAGGCTTATTATTGACTTGCTTATGGCATCTTGCCTCAAAAGAGCATTGGTAGACTAAGAATAACCTATTGCCATCCTTACATCTTATTATTAGCTCCTATAAGATAACAGAATAGGCTCCATAAGCTGAGTATTTGCATTGACATGATATTCTTTTTAAAGCTATAATAAGTAGAACCAAGCACTCATACTAGCGTCTTAAACCATTCATGGTAGACATTGTAAAATTACATGGGTAAACAGCAATTTCTTTGGCTACTCATATATCATTAAGCTCCTTTGATGCGCAATGGTCTATTCACATTATTGATTAGTAAATTTGTCCCTCGTAGGAGTCACGAAACATTTTATAGAGGATATGCAGTATTTAACTCTTGGGCAAATGGCCATTCTAGGCTTTGAGAATCAGATCACGCTGGACAATAAGCAAAAGCAAGAATGAATAAACGGTCCCATGTACCTGATTATTTATGTCACAAATAAGCGTATACTATAAGCCAAAGGCGTAATACAACCAAAGGCGCCTACGGCTAAGCCCTAACTTGATGTTGTGCATGGCAATTGAGCTCTAGATCATTTAGCGAGGAGCAAATATTATGATTAAAGAACCAATTGTATGTTAGACTTAAAAGGCATGCATACCAAACGGGAAAATGCTTTCTTCATAAATCCACGGGTTCCATTCTCGATGGCAAAAAGGAATTCTTCGGCCACAATGTCCTCTGTAGATTTATGTCGCTTTTGCTGTTATTGCATGGGGACTTTCGCGGCTTAAGTGCATGCTTATCCTTTTGTTACGGGTTTAATACGCAGGGGCGGTTACGATGAGCCACCATAGCCAAGGCAGCCCGAGCTTTATACACACTGGAATGGATCATCCCAACCACAGCGGGTGTCATGGTTTTTCTTAAACATCCTCCGCGGCTAAGCATATTTCATATGAAACTTCTTCAAAAGCGGCTTCCTACCGAGGAGTTAACATTATAATGGTAAAAAGCGAGGAAAAATTCTAAACAAAATCATCTTACATGAAATCAAACATGGAGCCTTCAAGCTGAATGAATGGTGGGCAAACATGAAATAGGATCGACCTTCATTCAATAGATGCATGTCGTTGGAACCCTTTGTTGGGCAAATTAGGGTAGAAAGGTTGAGTTCATTAAAACTAAAATTCCCGGTTGAGTTAAGCGCGTGCGGGAAAAAATTCGGTAGATTTTGCATGCATATTTGTATAAGAGTAATATAAATTTTAGATTGGGGGCGAAAATATTAGGCTATTTGATGAAAAAGTAGAAAAAATTTTGATTGTTTTTAAAACTTTGCCCAACACCGGTTGAGCACAACACATCAATATCACGGGGAGCAACAAATAGACAGAGGAGATTATCCCCAAACACACGATTCGTCGCATTGAGATCTGCCCTGATAGTCGCTTGAGATGTCTAAAAGCACGACAACATTATTTTTTTCTTTCCTTCTTGCAAAAATGTCCAAGAAAAACATGTGTTAAGCTTTAGAGCTTCACATTTCTTGCCACCTGGACGTCCTATCGGACATTCTCAATTATATATGTTGTGATCGACGGCTTGAAGATATAGTTGACAAGATAGAAAATAGCCAAAAGCTGTGGCACAAACAAAAGGAAGGTAATTTGCACCATTATTTCCAGGAAAACATGTGTCCTTTATTGCATGTAATTCCACATTATTAAATAACATTTTCTTACTATCAACACTTTCTTATTGAAGGGCTATGTGGACGTATTCTTACGGAGATGCGATTGTCCACATCTATGAAAGGGAAATCAAAAGCAACGTGGCTCCACCAAAGTATTTCTTATGATGTGTATTTTTTCTAGCAGAAGGCACTACCATAAAGGTCGCCTGTGATGTTGAAGAGCCTTTTTACTTTCGCCAGTATCAATCCCATTTTGTGCTAAGTATTCTGTTTTTGGTCACCCTCGATATGAACATATGCCAACCTGCAATAGACAATGTACTTTTTGCACTTCAATAAACGATGTACTTTTGCACTTCAGTAAGCATGAAGCTTTAGGGAAAAAAAAAAAAAAAAGACTGGATATAAGAAATAGACTTCATTTACTTTGGAAATAGATGAGTTTTGAGAGCTTAGAATAGGGATACCACGAGGGCCATGGCAAAAGCCACTTAGCAGGGAAAGCATATTGCAAATGTCACAATTGAATTTATCACCTCTAGTTAAAATTTTTGCAAATTGTCTGCCCCCCACCGCAATAAGAAGGAAATGGGAAATGTATCATAATAAACATACCAAAGGAACATGAGCAATTATAATTGCCGCCATGGAATAATTTGAACATTCAGTTCAGTTAGTCAATTAGTCACGTGAGTGAGCAAGGCACTTAGTATGGATGGAGATCCAATATTGCATTTACCACTATGACTCACTAAACTCTCTATAATAGTAAATTTGATGTGTTGAAAGAATAAGAATGGCCATACACTATCTAGGATATATATACACAAGTGAAACAAGACTAAAGTCCTGCAGGCCAAGGGACACTCAACCAACGCCTCCAATGAAATTTCCAAGCTGTGAATTGATGCTTCATCCATACTAAGGGCCTTGCCCCAACTCACACGACCAGGATCTACTTGCTCCGGCACCCAGTGTTTTGATACTCGCCATAGTACACAATCTTTGATCTATAGGAGGCACCAGCCCGGTCAAACCAACCAGCTGGTTTGATAGCACTACTGAGTTGGCATTGCATAAACACTGTCCTAGAATAATCTTTCCATGGCCTTCTAAGTATGTGTTTGGTGGCCCCATCAACCAAACAACTCTGGAATGACAACCCTGTATTTTGATTCTTATCGGTACGTCGCCAGGCAGTGATTGTGTATGTATTACCACCACTCTAGCATATATTATTGCAACTTTGGAGGACAGCAGCTGCATTACACCAAATACAAAGTCTACAGTGCCTTGAATTTGACCTCCCTATAAAATTGGCGGTTGGTATATGTATATAGAGTATCTTGATAGGCAAGGATTGCGCATTTATAGAGCAGTGACTAACAAGAGCAACTGTAGTTCTTAAAACACCAGCAGTATTTTGTATGGTGAAATTTACCCGATGAAACCACTTGCTTTGATGGCTGCCAGGGCACACACAAGTTGAGAAAGTTAGAAAAGAAACAAAGTGAAAGTTCTAGAGAGAGAAACATGCATGATACCACCACAAACAAAAAAAAGAATAATAAGATGAACAAAAATATTAAAGGAGGCTAGAATAATTGAGGGGGGAGAGTTAATTACCGACTGTAGGGGTTTTGAAGGTGGTTCCAACTTGGGGCATAATACTTGCTAGCTTAAATAATTGTCTTGCCAATACCATCCCCAATATCACCAAGTTGGTCTTAGACTTAGGGAATGGTAACTGTCTCATAGTAAGTACCACTTTTAACATAGATAACATTGCTTAAGAAGATCTACATCTACTGACATTTTGAACACTTTTAATTTGCCACCACCATCAAGAGCAACAACAATACTCGTGAAGCTTGGAGGAGGCGGCTAACTTTCGGTGGGGCATCAGGGAAGGAGGCCATCATGATCAAAGGGTGGGAAGATGGCCATGGGTCAAGGAAAAGGGTTTTCTATTTGGGGCAGACTGAATTGTATGAGTCCTTATTGGGGTGCAAGAGGAAAGTGGCAGTTCGGGCCGCCCCATTCTTGCAACCCCCTGCGGTAATTTTAGCTGCGCGACTCTTGGGGCACCTAGAAATTTTCTTCAACACATATAGCATGGTCATTGTTAGTGTTGAGCTCATCAAGTCCATATGTCATCACTGGTTCCATCAGAGACTTTTTGAGGAATAAAATTGCATTTTGTTTATTGAGGAATTGATGTATGTCAAAGATTGCCCAATTGTCTCACGGCAATCCTCGAGCGCCCTCGGCCTTCCTTCACTTTTCTCAAAGAAGGAGCTTTGCATGTCATTGAGAATGTTTTGGATTTTAGGTGTCTTTACTTTCATCCCCCGCATGCACTAAAGAGGGCTTAGAGTACCTTTGTCGCCTGTCTGCCTCTACCCGATAGCAAAACATAAAAAAAAAAAACTCTGGCTTTAGCCATGCTTCAGTTCAGTGTGTGGTAGAGTTGGGAAGCACAAAAAGTATCAAAAAGAAATATATAGAAATGGTCCAAACTCAAGGCTCGAAAGAACTAAAGATATGCATGCATGTATCTGCACAATGCCTCTTAGGTGTGCAATTTATACAAGGTCAAATGGGAAATGGTCTAAAGTAGGAAGCATCATAGATGGGTCCTGGCCTTTGCTTAATGTCAGCCCGTTTTCTGTGTTAATTTGTAGAAGCATAATACTGATATTTTATTTCAAAGTCCGAGGCCCTAGTTGGAGATTATACACACAAGTTGTATCCCAAGCCCTAAACTAATCCCACTGACCATCACCAGATTCCCAAAAGACAAATGAAGGTCCACCTTGCTTCCTTTTCTTGTGGTCTTGAAGCTATTTGCGCAAAGGCAGTGCCATGCATGCTGTCAAAGTGGGGATCTAAAATCTTTTTTTGGGTAATTCTTCAAGGCCGCCTCATCTTCGTATTGGCACCCTACATATATGGCCTGAGAGCCTACTTCATCACCATATCAACCCCTTTTACCTCATCTTCATATACAGACACCCTATTTATGTGTGGCTTAAAGTGGGGCCCATTTCATTACCATATCAACCTCGTCGATACCTTCGTCTCAATTTCTCTCCAAGTTAATTTCCACCGTCAGCGCAATCCTATTCTTGACTTCCCAATAATCAAGTCATTGGCCATCTGTGCCTATGCATGCAAATCATACGCCACATCATATCTTCGCCAATTTAACTTGACTTTGGACCATTAGCATTCTTACCAGTTCCATATATCATATCTTGCTTCATTAACAAGTTCACTCTAGTTTCTATAGCCATCTTTTACATGCCAGGTCCTTTTACTCCGTTTTCCACATTCTAAAAGTACTCTTGTGTGCTCACATTGCCAAAGATCCAAGTAAAATGCAAGCCCGCCTAGGGCGTTGCAATCAAGTACCATTATGAAGAAGACATATACAATTGAATATCTTTGAAGAGAAGAAAAAGAGCAACTATTTTTGAAGGACAAGTTCCTTTCAGCTCTGAACCTTACTCAAGAATTGGCGCTATTTGTTATAAGAAAGGCATCAAGTCTTAGTTACATTATATGCTTGGTTAGGGACCTAGGGACTGGGCCCATGCTTTTATTTTCTTCCTAGTGACGTTCTTGATATATTGGTTCTTGCACATGAGAAAGAAAGTTGGGAAGAAAGCATAAACATCCTCCATCAATGGACATAAAGTTTGTTTTTGCAAATATTTATGCCTTTATATAACATTTTAATTGATTTTGGCAGCTTTGAGGTTTTCCTTTTGCTTTAGATATAATCACGAGAATCAAATTACGAACATGAATTGAGCCTGTTAGCGAGCGTCCGTACTTTTGGGTTTCCATTTCATATTTCTTTGTATAGTACAATCTAAACTTACAGCCTTATATTCTTGAAGCGATGGATAGTCTAGCCATACAATGTTTCTAACATGGAAGGACCTTTGCTAACATGGAAAGAGTCAATGTAAGTTGACTCTCCATGCCCGTTATGTCTTTAATTGCATATAGGATATTGTTCCTTAGAATAGCACTTTTACCATTCTGCATTTAAGCAATAAATTCTGAAACTGTTAATCTAAAACTATTGTAGATGCTTGGAGACTTGATCCTTTATGGGGAACGAATAGCCAATAGCGTATGTACTAGAATTGGCAAAGGAGATCACTACCATGATGAAAAGTACCATAAAGTTAATATGTACAAAGAAGATCTTATAGTAGTAACATTTTGAATCCATTCGTCAAGTTTAATCTTGGTGGATTTAAAATTTCCATTTTCAATTCACTTTGAGATTGATTTAATACTTCACAAGTTTTATATAATTTATGAGCTCCTATTACATTGTGTTGTTTTAGATGTAGTCGTTCAATGTATGATATTTGTCTTTGAAAAACAACTATGCATATTGCCTGATCTTGGGTATAGCACAACACACGGTTCAAAAAAATAGCCTTATGTGTAGTAAAACAACCACATAAAAGCTTTGGGATATGGTGACAAACAAAAATACAAGTATTTTTATTATCGTATAATTTAAAAGTGGACCACTAAAGCTTAGAATTGAGAATGAGATGGAAGTAGCCATGTGGTTTTGAGAATGTGCATGCCTATGATGCATATGAGCTCCATGCACATTAATATCACATGACATTGCTATTTACTCCATTTTAACATGCTTTTTGATGTTGGTCAGCTGTTTGTTGTTTACCTCATACCACATTTGAAAATTAACGTCTAGTAGGATGTTTTTATACATTTTTGGTATACATCTTTTCTCCCCATGGACCCATGCTAACAAAGAGATTAAGTTTGATTCACCAGGCTCATAGTTAGAAACCTTTGCTGGTGTCTCAATATATGTTTATGTTGAGGCAGCTTATATCTACACCAACCCTATTTCACTTGAGCTCGTTAGAAAAGCTTTGCTCAGTGTCTGAAATACGTATTTATCTTGGGGCGGCTTATAAGCCTACGCAGCCCTATTTTTCCACAGGTATCAAACTGTTTCACTTTCATTAGAAGATGATGCAGGAGGCGGCATATTTAGAATTGGCATAAGCAGCATACGCTGTCATTAGCCGCGGATATATGTTTTTGCTATCATGAACATTAGATATATCAGTTGCAACCTCCGTTGAAATGGTATCCTTCAATTTGATTGTCTGCTTGAAATTCTGTAAATATGCTGGCAACCCAGTAGAGAGCGCTTAATGCTCAGTAGTGAATGGTATCTTGAAGGATCCATGCACATCATGTAACACAAAAACACATTTGTCATGTTAGGAAGTCAATGTGGAGTGTTATGACCACAGCCAATTTACATTTGGACAATATATAGGTGGGCCGTGAAAGAGCAGAGGAGCTGCCATGGAAGTGGGGAGTGTGAGACACATTCAGCGGTTGAGGGCACACTTCTGAATATATGTGTTGAATTTTATTGTATTCAAAGGAATCTTGAGAAGGAAGTGTTTATAGATAGCAGCTCTAAGCGAGTTTTGGAGATTTCGAGAAATCTAGGTGCCTAATAAAAAGGTTAAGAAAGACCAGCCCAATGGCTGGAATTGCTAGCTTTGCTTATTACCGAGAGGAGATTATGGCGTAAAAACCTGCTGCCATATGTTAGAATGTTACGCCACAGGAAGACAACACGCATTTCCAACGAGAAAATTAGTCTGCTTTCGGCATAGTTACGCCCTGGCACTTACAATGCATTGACAACACTTATGAAGTAGTTCTGTTAATCTTGCTATGACTAGGAACCTTGACATGCATTTCTATGAAAAATCGAGTTCTAAGTACTATCTAGGCTAATTAGGCGGCTTAAAACATTCCTAGCTATTCATTTCATGCTTTTTATCTCATCACCTTCACCTTATCTTGGTCAATCCATAACTTTGTTCTTATTCATCTCCTCTATCTATCTATCCATCCTCCATCCATCCATCCATCCATCCATCTATCTATCTCTCACTCATTCAATAATAATAAATGTATACATGTTTGTATATACCAAAAAATGTTATCACTTTTTCCTATGCATTATATATAGTAGCAATGTACATATGTATGCCGGTGTGTTTGGGCCTTGCATAAATAAACCAGCTAATGTGTTTGATTACGAGAATTTTCGACAAAGATTTAAAGACCACTTTTCTTAGTGTTTTAGTACTTGAAATTGTAATCCAAATTGAGCACCAAAATGATATATATAAATTTCCTGAATGCATCTAGTAGGCGTGCGGTTTTGATGCGATTGCCCCGCATCCGCCCGACACAACCTGCACAGACTGGCGTATTATGTTGGCATTCTGTTTCAACACGTCAAGCGGGTTGTGATGGACATTTGCATGAATGCACATCACCCTAGCATTGTCCATCGATATCAGGGTAAGCCTAGGCATAGCATGTCATTTTATGATGCGCATATCTCGGGGAAAGCTTCCCTTGAACATGATGTGCTCTATATAGCATTAAATCATTCTTTTCTGGCCACGATAATTTCTTGTTCCTTTTCAGGGTATAAATCACGAGAATATCAAAGAGAACAGAAGCGGCTTTTTGAGGGTTATGAATGATGCGGATGTTTACACTTAAACTACGGAAAATGTGGTCGAGATAAAAATTCTCCAATAATTACATTGTTTGTGCGTCATAATGGATTGCTACGTAAGGGATCAAGCAATAAGCGTATCTTCCCAAACTGTGTTTATCAACTTACTAAATCTTGGGGCGGTGAGGCTCATAAGCCATTGACAATCATCTTTTGAGGAGGCTGAGATCAATCCTCCAACCTTTCTCTTACAAATTCCCCA
>JAJEKV010000685.1:0-117136 GCA_021234155.1 Isoetes taiwanensis
CTTCTTCCTCTCTATTTTTTTTTTTCCATGGAAGAAGGATCGCCGTTGAAAGACTTAGGCCCATTCTTCCTCTTATTTTTATTACGAAGAAGGACGCTGCTGAAAGACGAAAATCTTCTTTTTATGCGTTCTCCTTTTTTTTTATTTTCATTTTACATGTTATATAGTTCTTTTTAATTAACAATGTAAATAGTTTTAATGTCATGATCTTTCAACGTGAATATCTTTTGTTTTTTTTTTTTATTTATTTCTTTATTTATGTAAGTTATCTAATTATTGAATGCCTTTATTTTTTTGCATGTACATCTAATAACAAAATGCTGCGTCAGCCTTTGGAAATCGATTTTTCAAGCAACGAAGACATTCTGCAAGAATTTGAGTTTGAGTTGATTAATGTTTTTTAGTTTAAAAAAACTTGGACAGAGCCTTGAGTGGAGAAGGACTAGGTGTCTCGGTCCAAGCTCACGCTACCTTGTAATTTTATTGATTTGAGTATGGAGAAAGATTTGGACGGGCATGGTCTGCCCCTGCTTGAAGTGAAGACCAAGCTCTCCAAGCTCAATACTACTTGTTTTTTTGATTAATGTATTTAGCAATAAATGGGGAGAAAGGGCATGGTCGGCCTGGAGTGGGAGAAGACAGGGGACCGGGTCCGCTCAATTTTTGTTTTTATTAAAAAATTGCATTATTAAGGGGATTTTGAAAATTGCATTATTGTTAAGAATGTTGTTTTTTAAAGATGTTAGGGATGTCAAAGAAACACCGATGTGGAGTGGTTAAGAGCAAGAAAAAAAAATAGTTGGTTTTAAAAAAAAAATTAAAAGGAAACTAACTCTTAAGAAAGTAGGTAAAGATTCACAAGATTAATGAATCTAAATCTGGTTTGTAGGCATGGCCCCTAATCGGGTGAAGACTAATGATTAGTGAGATTAGACTTACGGTCATAAAATGAGATATGTGCTAAAGTCCCGGATCGGGAGATGCAACCTGGTCAACGGTCGCACCATTTTGTCTACATGTGAAAAGGAAGTGCCAATTTGAGTTAGCACAAAATGGCCGTGTCAAGAAGAAATGTTGACTTTCCTTGACAATAACATGTAAAGCCAATGATTGGAAAACCCCATGGATGAAATCAAGACATGTTTGAAGCATTCGCAGCTTAAAAGTCCCAATGCCGAACGTCAAGGAATGGGTAAAGCATGGTTCCTCAAAGAAGCGACGCTGATCACAAGAAACATCATTACGATCTCAATGCACGCCGCTTGAGGTAATTAAAAATGCTTTGCATCGTGGGGAAGCTCTAGTGAGTACAGGTCTAAAGGCCCACTTTTCTTTTGAGAATCACATGAACACATCAATCTTTGTTGATCCCATGCCCCAGAGAGGCCGTGGGATGTGATACTTTATTGAGGAGAAACCAAATACATCAAAAGACGCATCAAATCAAGATCACCGAACACAAACACTTCCAAGATGATGAGCTATACAAAGGATGGATTTTCAAGGGCAAAGATAGGGGCAGAGACGAGATGGCTCAAAGATATATGCTTTCAAGAGCCCAAGATCCCGTTTGGCTACATCCATTGGACTTGCATACGAAGCTGCCAGCCCCAGTGGGGATACCATAGGGCCAATGGTGATTCCCACCTTTTCATGAATGGAGAGACACTTTGCACACTTGTTTTGACTATTTACCTAATAACTTGTCACGCTTAGAAGATGGTCAAATCAGAATTGCTAGAGCGCCAAGAAGAACCGACAAAACACATAGGCGCTTGAACCCAGGAGCAAAATGCGAGTTGTATATCGAGATGTTCCAGATAGCTCTTGCCCTAGCGTATTGTGTCGTTGAGATCCACAAAGGCCACTTCACTAACACAAAGCTTAATTGCAAGAGGAGTCAAATTACATTTTGATGATGAGTACCAAAATGTGGGTGGCCATTGGGATTGGGACAATGCAATTCATTTTACGCAAAGAGCCGTCAGTTCCTTGTTGAAGTGTTTGCATTTTCTTTTGGATGGACAAGCAAAATATCCATGGTTAGAGGAAACCGTGGTTTGAGAAATCAAAGGATGATGATCGTATGGGGACACGAAATTCATGATGTTATGCATTGGGATATATTTATGAGATGCTTCCGGATTTCGGCAAGCTATGCGCGATTTAATGGAGTGGTTTAATAACAACAATGCCCAATGGATTAATCCAACCCATATGTACCAACCCACGCCTTGGACAAGTGGAGGAGCAGAAAACAAGAATGATGTGCCCACGCGGAAGACGCATTTCATCAATGCACCAAAGCTTCTCGGGTTGTTGAAGTTTTACAAAGTGTTGGAATATCTTCACCATGGTTGTGAGACAAAAGACGATACATGAAGTGCATGGATGCCTTGAGATGTCAAAATTGTTGTTGTCACAACTCAAATAATGAATACAATATTGTATATCTTGCCATGTTTAAGAGTATTAAATTTTTAATTGTCTAATAACCAAATATATAAAGACACTTTTAATTATTCAAATCCCAATGTTTTGTAATGAACTTCCCATGTTGCTAACATTTTGCTTTCCTACCATGTTATTCATCGTGACTCATATAAATAACTTGCAAGTTTTTGCACATTGTCCAGAACCATGGGATGCGCACGATGGCATATCTATTGTTCACAACTTTTTCTTCAAGGTATTTGGTAGCCTTATTGACGTACCTAAACCCCGCAGAAGGCCTTTAAGAGGCGGGTTGGTCGCTCGGTTAGCTCACACCACCGCCACCTCCACCATTGTGTGGATTTTGGTATGGATTTTTCTAGGATAAAATGTTAACCATTTATTTTTAACGCTCTAATGTTTTTAAATGTAGCGTAAAATGCTATGCCCTTCTTTTCCTATGCATAATGTCGTCGTCGCGGGTTATGGGGCTGATCTTCTTCTCACCACCGCCAAAAGAGACTTTAAAAGGACCTCGCATCTAAAGGTGAAGATTTAAGAGAAAGGAACCCGAGATATCAACGGTAGGCGTAACCCTCAAGATAGGTGGAATGCCTTGCAATTCGGATGTCGCCTCAAGCAAATGGAGATTGCGCGCCAGCCTGAACAAAGTAGGCTGAGGTCCGGGCGCCCATGACCCTCCACGCCATAGCTCATACACTCCTTCGTAATTCAATCTTGGGCCTGCTCGAAAGCAACGCAGGAGAATGAACTCCCATGGCGAGCCGATCGCCGCCACGCCTGAGTGGGACGCAATCTCCTTCAAAAGCTCTAAAGATCGCACCACCGCAGACCACACTTCCACGAAGGCATTCTTTCAATATGAGTGAGTTCATCTTGAATTATGCCCTTTTTGTTCACCAACACATATTCATATGTTAGTCGTATATGTTGAGTGTGTAGTAGCAAGAAAGCCGTCGCCGCCACAAGACCGCAGATGGCGACAATTTTTGAAGATGGCTAATAGTGTCACAAATCAGCTATGGGCTTATAACGCCCACAAGAAGGGTGAATGGAACCTGGAGCCTATGATGAGGAAAAAGAGAGGATCAAGGAGCTTTTAGAAGGTAATATCCCAGCCAGCCGAGAGATCTCATGAGGGAGAGGTTTGTTCAAAGTTGGCAAACATGTTAAACCACTTTGTGTATTAGGCTCTTTCGCTCTTCATTATAACCTCATTGTACCATATTTTATTTATATTTTGCAGAGGTAATCGTAAGAAGCAGCCCGGAAAGTTTCGGCCAAAGCTACAGGAGTCCGGAGCAGAGGAAGTGGCACGCCTTATCCGGGTTGACTAATGAGGTATTTCAAGCATCATCTTCCCATGAGTCGTGATAATTAGATGATGCCATGGATTTAAGTCCTTGTATTGCATTGTAGTGTTTGAAGGCCAACATATTATCAAAAGAAAGGGGAAGCTAGAACAAAAGGCAAATACTGACGCCGGAGTAACGCATTAAAGCAAGTGGCGCCTATAAAGTGCCAATAAGACCTGGTCCGGCGTTATGGCTTTCGATAAGCTTATTTGTGGGTATAAATTTGGCTTATAATGTAGGTTCTCGAGCTGAACACTAACATTAGTTTTGGTGTTCATTCTCAATAGCGCCATTTGCGGGTCGCCTAACAAGTAAAGATGAACGCGAAAGGGCCTTCAAACAAGGCAGCCATGCGCCATTAACAAGACGCATCAAGGTGAAAGGGGGGATGAAGTGTGTATCATTCATTAGATAATTATTTTTTGACTACAATGAACTAATTGTTGCGCATACAATATAATGCAGTAAAATGAAGATCAAGCCAATGAAGAAGAAGAAGAAGAGAGCAACAACTAAAAGACTTAATATATTTTGTAATGTGCAAATTACATTGTGAAATATATTAATTGAATTCAATTTAAATTTTTATGCTTTGTTCTTATTATTTGTGATTTTTTTTGTTATGTTAATTTTATGCTCGATTCTATTTTTTTATTCTTAGATTTATTAAACATTTATTACATATTAAACAATAATGCTTATCTACCATTAATATAATTTAATCAATATTTGTTTCTATTTTTCGAATTTTTAAATTTTAAATATTTATTCTCGATTTATTTTGTTCATATTTTAATATTTATTAATACTATTAATATTATTGATAATATTAATATTAATAAATATTACTAAATATTTATTTATATTAAATATTTGTTAATTTGAATATGAATATTAACCGGGTCCAAATCATATTGAATAATATTAAATAAATATTTTTTTTAATCGTAATCGCTTTGAACGACGTTGTTCGCGCAGGCCGGCGCTGCCAGCCGGCTGTTGAACGACATTGTAACCGGCGTGGGGGCTGTGCCAAATAGACAAAAGCGATGCCCACGCCAGCAGACAGTGACTTCCACGCCAAAGAACGCCGTTGAACGACGCTTTCACACGCGGCACTATTGCCAAAGCTTACGCGCCGGCAACGCCACGCCGGACGGGATATGATGATCGCGTAATTGCCGTCGTTGAACGACGCGTTAAAGTCATTCGCCACGCCAGCCGGCCAAGGCGGGCGCGTATTACTGGGTAGTTAGCCGCGTGGTCAATTCCACGGTACGCAACGACGTTGAACGACGCCGTCGCCGCTAAAGACGCCTGGCGGGTTGTGAGTAGCGACGCATAAATGTCGCTTATCGACGGGTCCCGAATAGATCGCCGCTTATCGACGCTTTGACGTCGGATCATCGACGCAGTAAACGACTGACGCCGTGAATAGACGCCGTAATGTGGCTTTTGGTTTTGTGTAATACCGCTTGAAGTATAATACCACGAGCTGTGAATACCGTTGAAGTACTAATATCGGAGCCATAAATAGGCCCTTCTTCAATTTTTTAAGTGAGGCGATTTTCGCACCGCGGGCCACACGGGTCCCTAATATGACCACAAATAAAACATTCACATGAGAAAATACAAGAAAAAAAAAAAAAATGGTAGAAGAAACTATTCAATTACACTAAAAAAGTGTAAGATTGCCAACATAATACATGATAATATGAGGTCAAGTATTTAATTACACCTGAAATCACTTTGCTTATATACTTAATTTCTATGAAAATTTTATACCAACACCAAAGGGAGTATCTTCACCGTGATATGCACGAGATATGCCGTCGGTGCTATGTAGCCATAGGTCACGGTATCCCAAGGAATTGTATCCCGTGTGGGGAATCTAGACAAGAACTACTGTGTGATGTTGAAGTCAAGGGAACGAATAGGAGCTACCAATATCCACAAAAGATTTGTAATGGAAGTCGTGAAAGTTCAATGAGGATATAAATCCTATTCTCGCCATTAGTAGGGAATGACCGTAGGCACATAATGATCCGAGAGTAGGCCATGAAACCATGGAAAAGCATGTCCTTCAACTGCTTCTAGCTATCTTCTAAACCGAGGGGGTCTAAGAAGTCCCAAAGCACTTAGAGTGAACCTTGTTTGACTCGAATTGATCTCTCCGCTGGAGGGAGATGACGCAGTATAGCGATCGATAACGGTTGATCACCGCCTTGCAAGCTCGGGTGGGTTGGACCGCGGACGCCATCGATGCTCCCAAAAGTTGTTAAAAAAAATCAAAAGTGCGCATCGATAACTCTACCGCGACGCTGCAGGTGTGTATTCCGGATCAGCCCAAATGAGGATGTTCTTTGCAAAGTTACCATTTGCAAGAAACTAGTGGAGCGCATAAAGCAGCAAAGAGCAACAAGAAGTTTTACAGGAGGCAAGGAGCATGCAAACAAGAAGGGTGACAAAGACAAGGCATGATGCCTATTTAAAAGAGAAATCAGGTATATATGCTATATAATGACATTATATTTACATATTGTAGCTCACGTGAAGCATAATGAAAGTACCATACAAGTATGTATATGATAATAATTTTGGTATGTATATACCATCAATAATTTCTATGTATATACCACAATAATTTTCTCGGTATATACCATCAATAATTTTGGTGGGTATAAATATACATCAAATTGCCGAAAGTGCAAAAGAATATTGGCCTCGTTTGCTAGCCATGTGGTCTCATTCTCGGGTCCCGAACGGATTCCATTACCCGCAAGATGAATCATTTAAAAATTTCAAGCGTTGTCGCGAGCTAGAAATACCCATGGAAGACCGATGACCACCGCCGCTCAATCCTCGCCGCTATTATCCCCGATCCCTTCGATGTTATCATCCATCTAATATGGAATAGAGAGCATCAAATGTACATGATAGAAAAGATCACGGAGTGCTCGGTGACAATGACTCTAAGAGTCCCCTAACTCAATACCGTAATGTATATATACTTATATAATGCACATATATACATGTATTTTGTACATTATGCTCGTGATGTATAACCAATAATGCTGCTAAGTAAAGGTATGTCAATAATTTTGTTCGATATAAGTAGGGTTCCACTCAATGCAGAAGGCGCCCATTTGCTATGTCGCCTCCTCGCCCCCAAGATATGGACTCCATTACTTGCACTATGACATATAATGATCTTCATAGATGTTCTCGAGGGGTATCCCCCTTGATCCCCTGGCCGAAGGAGTAGCAGAGGGTCAAATCGCTCTTCCTGGAGGGGTTTTATCGTTATTATCCACCTTTTGAGGGTTCCAGAGCGCATGCCTATGAGATTAATCGCATCACTCAACTACCTTTCATGATGATCCCGATCATTAATAAGCTTCTTCATTCATGTATGCTATGCCTCTTATATGAGTTCTATGTACATGCTATGCCTCTTATATGAGTTATAAGTATGTAACCATAAGTGATACATGTGATCCGCCTATTTACCGCATTTTTCAATTTGAAAGCTTTGGCTATTTTCCCACGCAGATTCTAAATTCGCCAAAGATTCTCTTCAATGTGTGGAATAGTGCTTTCACATCGAAGTCACCTGCGGCGAAATTGCGCTCCAAAACTTTGAAACCAGCGCGACCATGGCCATACACGGGCGAAATAGACTTTCCCAAAGAATGTGGAATAGTCATTTTAAGAGGTTACGCGGTCGAAATAGACCTTCCCACGTAATATGGAATAGTCATTTTCGGCACCGTGGGCTACGGTCAACACTAGTAGATAAATGCACACCATAATAAATAGAATTGCAACAATTACGGATAAATATAAAACACTCATGGCGATAAATACTAAAACACTCATATATTAAGAAACAAAAAGTGTTGACACAAAAGGATGCTAAGGGGAGGCATCCACTAAGTATCTAGCTAAAAAGCATAATCGGACGGCAGACAAGGTGGCGCCCCTTCAGCACAACAATGACACCGGCCCTCACAAAGAGGCTAATTAGATGAGCCTCGCCGCCTCTTGGTAAGATGTCCAAGGCCTCTGCCTGGATTCTATTCACCTCCTCCTCCACCATGGAAAGTCCGTGCTCATTCCTCCTCTCTTGCTTGCTTCCTTCCTCCTCTCCACAATTTCTGATCTCAACCCCACCATTCTAGCGAGGCAAGCGGGAATGCGGTGAATTACGCCCCGTTACCTGATCTCCCCTCGAAGCACGGCACCCTTCATCTTCTGGGGAGCCTGCATATCTAACATAGGCTCCCCTTCGCCCAGGCTTAAACATTACCTGCTTATCAGGTCCTCACTACGCGCTCCTCTCTCTCGACTTGTCTGCTTGGTAGGAACAAGCCTGGAGCTTTTGCCATTTCCGGTTCTCGACCTGGATTTACGACTTTCCGTAGGGGCTTCCTGAGACCTTTTCCACTCGAACTAGGGTTCCCGGGATCAACATGCTGGTCCACCTGATGATGATCTTGCTGGGGCGGCTGATCCGGCTGATCTTGCTGGACCAGCTGATGCTGATCTTGCTGGCCCGTCTGATCCTGCTGATCATGCTGGACCAGCTGATGCGGGTCATGCTGCACTTCCATAGTCTGCAGTTCTTCCTCCCCCCCACCACTGCCAAACGTTTGGGAATGCAATGATGATCCCAACGCCCGAGACGCAGGAGATAGCCATCTATGAGCCACCTGGGCACCATGGTTCGGGTCAACCTACTAAAGCACTGGCCAGGTGTAGACCCCCGTGGTTTCAACACGAATCCAAACCCATAAGGCACAAGAACTAGAATGGCCGTGACCCGTGCCGACATGGATGACATCAACCTGGGCACACGATGTATGACCTGGGACGGCTTCCCTCCAATGTTCTCCGGCCTGTGGGGGGGAACGGCAGTCGGCCGTTGATCCAGAGCGTCAGGTCCATCGCTACCACAATACGTACTATCCTGAATGGAATATTGTGGGGCATACTAAGGCCACTAAAAACTCTTCCCCCAACAACCTTACTAAATAAAGAAGTGAATCTGACTAGGAAGCACCTGTCAAGCTGAATATTCGCCCACACTATTAATAAGGTGGACCATTTCCAAGGGTTTGCCCAAGTCTTCTGTAAGGACAACCTCCTACGCCCATCTCACGGGCTTGTGATGGGAATAACCGCCGCCTCCTCGTGATTGGAATAGAAGTCTCTGGCCGCTAGTAATGACCATTCAATATTCTCCCCTACCGGGTCAAGCCTCTCATTTTGTGGGGATTGTAGCTAGCTTTCCATGGACATGAGCCGATTTTAGCAAGGAGAAGAAATTCATTTCAAGCAATATTGGTTCCGTCCCTCGATCCCATAAACCCCTACACCTAAAAATGTTCCAGAGCCACGGCATGCAACGGCAAATTCAAAAAATGCCGATACAAGCACCGTAGCCACGGGCGGGGCAAGGGCAGTCCAAAACTCCAGACAATTGAATCGACAGTAGCTAAATCGGGCAAAATTCAAAAAATCGCCGACATCTGCCGCGACCGCAGTTACTTGCATGGGGCAATGGGGGCGTACCTAAAATCGGTAGATGCCGCCATTATCAGAAGCACGGTGAAAACGGCGTACCAAAAAATCGCCATTATGTTTTCGGGCATCAGAAGCACGGTATGAAATGGGGTAGTCCAAAAATTGCCGACCTCGCTTTTCGATCAGAGCCACGGCATGTAAATCGCCCGCACCAAAATGGCCGACATCCGCGTTTCGCATCAGAAGCCACCATTAAAGAATACCTAACATATACATCTAACAAGGATTTATTGCTCACATTGAAGTCTAACAATTAATGAATATCATAAATGAACATTCATACAAAAGCAATTTAGATCATATGAAAACAATCGATACATTATAGAAAAAAAAGACAATTTATAGAAAAGACATTATATTCATACATAAGTTTTTTAAGTACATTTCCTTTTTTTGGCATCGAGGCCTTTGTAGTACCCGAATCAAAATCTTCTAAGTCCTCTTCTTTTACTCAGCCCCAATTGCATCTAATGTATACAATATGTCGGGGTCCTTACAGGCACGAGGACAAGCGTTAATGTTTCCTTGTCCATTCCACCCAAGCCTAGAGCGTTTTTATTTGCAAGGACAGGTACATTTTGAAGCCCAGAAGACATACATTGCGATAGCCCTATCTGCTACCACTTCGATCATAGTTTGAGGCTAGGGGCACGTGGTTGCCAGCTAATGATAGAGCCTTAAGCTTGAGGACCTCCTGTACTCCAGATGGACTATATTTATTGTGAAACACAATAATTTCCCCCTTGTGAAGGTAGCCCATATAATGTGCAATACTGGCGTCCCTACCTAGGGTGACTCTTTGATGCCTTGCACAGAAGTCATCAATAAATAACTCCTGCATAAAAGAAACATCAGATTCAAGAAGAAATAGAAAAATGAAACCGGATAAATACCTCTCTTTTGTCCCGTTCGACAACTGGGGTTTGTTATTTTTTGAAAGGGGACTTGATAAACTCCACGTTCTATGAATTGAGCGGTGTTTGAAGAGCTAGCAACTTCAATTTGACATCTTTCTTTGCTTCATACCGCGGCCTTGACTGCATGACAATTTCAAATGCATCCTCCGGAGGTATTGAGGATCCATCATAAGTCACACCTCCATCATTTGTGGGGACATGGGTCTCAAAGTCTATAAGTCCTCGGGGGCCACAACATGGGCATATATCCGCCCAATATCTCGTCTTCTCTCAACCCCTGTCACTTAGGATATGTCCGGAAAGCAACAAGTATGGTTTCCCACCTACATGGATGGGATATGCTTCGATAGCCCCCAAGTAGATAACTTTTTTCTCGAGACCTCCCGTTTCCACAACCTCGATCTCCTCATTTTTCGATGACGAGCTTCTCTTCCCTCGGGGATCTATCGGCTCCTCTCTACGGTGAGGCGGGGCGTTCTGTTTCAGCGACATTGCGCTTGAAGAAGAACTGGCATCTTAGCTTATTTAGTGTAAATCATGTATAAAGTTGAACATGATATCTAGGCCGAAAAACTTTCCTTCCCTCTTGCACGGTTAGTTGTGCAGGTAGTTTCTTCAAGAACCTTCTTATTCTGGTCATGATCAGGTTTCGAAACATCTTAAGAAAAGCTTGATGCTTAGTGAAGGCAAACCAGTCACAGGACATGGTTTCCGCGTCAGACCAGCTCCAGCCATGAAGCTATGAAGGATGCCGCCATATGCATCGATAAACTTGTTACACTCTGCCATAATGTCACGCCGGGCAAAAATTATTATACACGCGTGGTTGCATCCACCGGCTCCTCTAACTCCTCTTCGAACTCTTGGGGATGTTTACGACGAAAATCCCCGTTCTTTCTCCACTATTTTGGCATACCATGTGCTAAACTCGGCTCCCATGCCTTATCGACCCGCTATTTGCCATTCGTGGTGGGCAGCACCGATTTATGACACTTAGAATGTGAGCCTTTGTAGCGGCTTGATTTGCAATAGAGACTAAGAACGGCAAACGATCGCGAAAATAACACTTCCTTTAATTTATGCTATTACAACCGCGACCGCATACGGTCGCGAAAAACAAGACCGATAAGTTATTCTATTCATAATTTCGCCGCCGTGGCTACTGCTTTAAAATACCCATTCCATTTTTATTACGTGCACATTTTCGCCATTGGCTACGATGCGAAAACAGCACTTCAATATCTTATTGTATGTATAACTTCAAGATCGCATACGGTGCAAATATACCCTTTCTTTTTTTATGCTATGCACATTTTCGCACCGTGGCTACGGTGCGAAAATGGCCCTTCCATATTTTATGAGAGCCACAATTTCGCACCGTAAGTACGGTGTGAAAACACATCCACAATCAGAGTTGTACATAACATGGCTACTTTAAGTCTTATATCCCAATGAAAGCAAATGTTTGCAATTAATATACAATAGATCTACAGTTAACAATCACTTATATTTATATTAGATAGATTCATATACAGATATGACTTTGGGGGGCATGCATGACCCCAATTTATAGCATTCTTCTCTGCGCTTTCCCACCTTCTGGCCATCTATCATGAAATGGAAGAAGTTTAAGTCTGTCTCAAACTCCAATTGGCGCCGAACATCGAATAGAGACCACTCGCTCTCCGCTCTCAGACTTTTGAACAGCTGATTATCCTTATGAATGTTCAAGTCTATGACCGAATGAGTGCCATCATTGTCATCTTGTTCGACAGAATCCGGGGCGTACTTTCTTCCTTCATGGACATTTCGGGCCATCTCCTATACTTAAAAGTGACATCAGAGTTTGCTTAGAATGCAATATCCGAACCGAACCCGTGTCGACTTATCCCGTGATTCAAGACATTAGGCCTCCATCGTGAAGTCGGCACTCCAACCTTCAAGAAATACACTATCTAAAAAAAATCCCGGAATCGTTGAACTGTAAACATCTTCAAGGTCTTCTTTACATTGTCGGCTCTTGAATATGGCAATGAACAGATCAATTCCTAAATTTATCTTCACATGCCCGGACTCCCTCCTTCTCCTTCAATGCCGTGAACATTTCCTGCGACAACTTACTCCGTGTTAATAAGATAGAAGTGGCATCCAGGAGGCTGCAAGATAAATCGAACAAAGTTGGGCAATGGAAGCTCGTTAGCTTGGATCTTCGTGGAGAGTATTCATACCTCCGAACCATATACCCCTTTCCGAATCTTGACGGTGTGCTACCTTCGAACAACAAGCAGCCCATATCTTGGTGAAAGCAATGGAAAACATCGCTTATCGAGTGTGAAGAGACGTTGTTCTCCACATCGATATACACAAACCGAGAGAGAATGGGAAGGGCTGGATAAATGTCGAACTAATTTGAATATGGATTGCATGGAATTACATACTCACAATTTGCTTCTAACCGTGGGAAAGTTCGCCGCTTGCTTATTTTTTCTTTTGCCATATGTTGGAGTGTATACATGCCTTACTTGTACAAATATCTCTTTGCCCGATCAAACCGACCACCAAAACCTTCCAATGTGCGAGAAACATCATTTCTCCGCGCATCTTTTGACTCGCCATTCACCTCGCATTGCAGGTTGGAGTGTAACAAAGCTCCGGCCGACACCACGAAGCTTTCAAACTCATTTCCGACTGTGATAGAGCTTATATAGCCATCTAGTCACAAATTCAAATCGAGGAATGTGGAGCCGGAATCAAATACTAGGAAAGGCTACGCGATTTTACCTTGATCGGTTTTTTTCGTGGTCTAAACTCCCTTTAGCTGCCAGGTCGGCGGTTCGAAAGAACCCAAAGCTCCCGCAAAGCCGGGCAATCGATCTTCAGCAAAAACTCGCTGTTGTGGAAAAACACCCGAAAGGGAATTGAGGGCGGAGCTAACGGTAATAATTGCCCGCGTGTGTAATCTGACACCCGAAGCTAGAGGCACCGGACATTACCGGGTTACGCGTTGATTGACACTGGAAACGCCTTGAAACCAAGGCTCGGTGAAAAGTTCTGACAAGTCGGCTCCCCATTGGCGCTGAAGCTTTTGCGTGGCATCGAGTAAGGGCCCTTATTTGATCTCAAAAAAACTCTAATGATTGTAAAAGCACGACTTTGAAGTATGATTTAAGCCACTTCACCATCTGGCCATGGAGGGCAACCCTCTGTGCGCAGTACCTTGTTTCTATTGCATTGAAAATATTACCATTATATTACTATTACATTACCATTACCATTGAAAACATTTTCCATTACGTTGAAAACTGTAGACCATTTACATTTACAGATTACATTGAAACCTCAAACTGCAGACGATAAGATCAACCGCCAACAAGGCAAAAACGTCCAAGAACCTGCAAAAAACCATCAAACATTGAGAAAAAACAAGAATAACGAAAATATAAGCTCCAATCTCGAAGCACCAAAGGGATTTTACTGCCTCTGCCAAAAAAATCGTCGAAACACTTCATTGTCTTCAAATCTGTAACAAGAAAAGAAAAAAATAGAAATAATACCAAGCGCCAACGAGATTCATGCTTGTGGCATAAGAAACTACCAGATTATGCCAAAAAGATGCTCCTCCTGCAGCATGCAGCCAACAGAAAATTGCCGGAGAGAGAGAGAAAGAAAGAATTCGTCGATAAACAGGGGTTTTTGTCCACCTCGGCGCCACGTGTATGCAAAACACTGGTTCACGTGCGTGAACCCATGGGCACTTTCAGGGTCTCCCGTGGAAACCCTTGGCGGGCGCCACTACTCCTGCTAATGCCCCTCAGTGATGTGGCGCGAAACCCTCGCACTACCCATGGGTTCCCTAGCACAAAATTTATTGGCTGATATTTCTTTGGTTCAAATTTGTCTAGTTGGATCCACTAGGCACGACAACATGTAACAAAATGTTACCTCCCCCGATGCTTTTTGTATACTATTTTTATACGAGCGAGGAAAGGGCATCCAATTGTTAACAAACTCTAACACTGCTCTTAACTGACCTTAAGAATAGAATAGAATAGAATAGGTTTTTAGCGTCCACGGAGACCAATTGGCCTATGGGACCCAAACAAAAAGAGAGCAGCAAGCATATTACTGACAGGATTAAAAAACCCCCGCCCCGAAGGGTTTTCGAGGGAAAAACTTTAGCAGTAATAAGCATGATGGCCTCTTGTGAGCCTAGGATTGACTTGCTGCTGATAGTGTGCCAGCTTAACGTGCGTGGGATCTACTACAAAAAGGAATTGAACAGAGGGCCATGGAAAGATCAGGTTGGCAAGTTCTGAGCAAGGCTTGAATTTAATGGCTCACCCAGCCAGGAAAAATGCCATTCTCTATTTGATGTCACCTGGATAAAACATTATTTCACTCCCTTTTTTAACCTATTTTCCAGAATGTTTTTTTTAGCAAAAATAGCAAAAAAAAACACCAAAATGATTTTTACCTCACCAAAAATTCTAAGGATGGCCAGATTTATTCGGGGTGAGACCCCCCATTTTCAAACCATGGTTGTGAGTGAAGAACACGCTTCCACTTGTCATATCGACTTTATTCAATATAAACATGAATTGGTTTTGAGCCTACATTGAAGCACCAACTAGACCAAGATTTTGGATTATCGAAGGTAAAGATTTTAATTTTAGACACACGGGTGCATTTTTATCATGTTTGTTTTGCATTCTTGTGATTTGTTTTTTGCATTTTTGAGATGTTTTAGCCACATGATTGCATTTTTAAGGTGGTTCTTTTTTGCATTGAGCATCAACATGGCAAAGATTTCGGATTGTGAGAGGTACAGTATTTGGGTTGTCCATGTGGGTTTGTGTACATGTCAGTATATGCCTGGAATATTCCAATAATTGCTCTAAACCCATTATTGGTTATAAACTGGCCGCCATTTTTGTTGTTGGGCAGCCCCTTTGAAAATCGGCTAACCAGTGTTCTAAGCTATAGCTCCAGCTTCTTCCTAGGTCTTTAGCTGCACAAAGACTGCTGAGCTAGCTACAATCCTGGGTTTTTGGGCTCTGATCACGATCAATTCAAAAAAAAAGAGCCCATCTCATTACAGCACATATATGTTGTAATGGTTGTAGATTTTCTCCTTTCCATCAAGGCTCGAGACAATGGAAAGCAGTGAGCTCAAGAAACATCGTGTATTCGAGCTTGCTCAAATCTGGTGATAAATATTACTCTATCCTTTAGCCATCTCGGTACCCTCTATAGTTGTCTACTGCAGACATAATGGATTGGGAAGGATTTTTTGTTTTACAGATACAGACAATGTAACTAAATGATTATGGGAACAATTATAATAATACATGCTGATTCATTATCAAACGGTTATGGTAAGCTTTTTAATCTAATTTTGTGATTACTGCAAATTCTGCATCATATCACAAATAGCCAAAATTATAATTTACTAGTTATGGTGCCCGGCGTTGTTTTATTGTTGACCAGAATAAACAATGTTCCTTGGTGGGGGCAAGGGTAATATAGAGCAACTGCCGCTATGAAAATGGGTGGTCTAACATGTGGTTATAGTGGTTTATGGTAGTATACATCATAGGTCTACGATGGCAATTGTTATAGAATCAGGAGCAAAACTAAAGAATAACAAATAAGACCACCATTTACCTTAATGGGCTATTGAGTGCATACGCAGTGAATCATACATTGGGCCAAAGTAGATGCTGGATGATGATGATTATTCATATCCTAGTAGGAAGAACACGGCGAATATGACAAATGCCATAAATAAAGATTTAGAATGTTCATGATATTTGTAAATCAAGAATCAAAAGCTTTCTTGAATAATGAAGTAGAATGTCACCTTGATTTTAATTATTTCAAAGGAAATGCTTGATTGAACTTTTGGCTCTTGAAACTTAGATAGACAAACATGCGATGAGTTGTGGATCTACAATGTTCCGTAGATGTTGAATAACCCAAGAGCATGAGATAAAAAATATAAAAGATCAATATTATCAAATGACATGGTTTGATGTTTTGTTCAACATCTCCCTAATGTTATTGCAATAAGCTTCAAGGGAAACATTATGGGAGTGTGGCACTTAAAATTTGATAAACATTTAGATTTAATGGAGTTTAACAATTTCTATTGACCTGCTCTAAAAGTCTTAAATTTGATAAATGTTTAGTTTTAGCGGAGTTTGAATTGTATAGACTTGTGCACCTTTTGAAATGACCTTTTGAATACCTGTAAAACCCATCTACAGCCACCCTTCTACCTTTCAACTTCCCTTTTCATTTTCTTAATTTTCATGGATGAAGGCATGGTGTAGAGATATTTATAGAACAAATTCTGCCAAAGATTTGAGGACATGGAATCATTTCTTGTTGTGAGTCCCGTCTCTTTTCTATTGCATTGCATTTTCTTTATGTAAAACACATGTCATAAGTACAAATGGTCTGTAGCAAATGGCATGTTCCTTAAACTATTCATTTCTGCAGTTCCTTAGACTTGCATTAGAGGAATAGATAGATTCTCATTATGGCGCTATGAGACAGTCAAACAGGGTGTTGTTACGCATTCCTCTATACATAGTCATATGCGATTCCAGATCCTCCCACTCCCAGCAGGACCAGAGGCCATCACACAGGAAAAGGGGTTTTTCCTGTATAGAGACTTACTTCTTCCTCATTGATTCTAGCCAAATTACATCTACTTGCACTTGCTGACTTTCTGGAAGCAAACTGGACCATCTAAGAATAAAAACCAGGGGATTCCGAGCATGAAAAAACATGGGATTCTTCATTCCTTTTGGGCAGAGCATCAATTTTTTGGCAAGAGAATACATCTATTGGGATTTTCATGCAATGCCCTCTTCTTTACTTTCAACAGATTCATTCTGATCAAAAGCATAATGCATGCATTGACCAATGGCTCCACGGCCCCTCACGGCGTGGAGACTCAGAGCAAACAGACGGCCAATGATGTTCACGGCACCATCAGGGCATAGATTCATTCAAATTCAAGCAAAGCCGGGTGCCTACAGGTCATGCACTCAGCCCCAAATCAAGCATGACGGATCCTGCAACTCATTTTCACAGACTTCAGCCAAATCTCTGGACCAGTTGTGAAGACAATTTTTGGGCTCCCTCTCCTTGGTTTCGCTCCAATACACAGATTTTTCTGTAATATCTATTCTGCCTTGGATACAAAAAAGACAAACGGCTCCACGGCCCCTCACAGTGTGGACAACTGCCAGAGTTTTTCCTGTGCTTTCTTTAAGGATTTGGTCTGCATCAACACCTTCATCTGCTTTCTAAAGCCTGTGAAACCCTTCATTGAGATCTTGAGAGGGTTGTGCCTTCAAATTTCGGCCCTGTTTGCCCTTGAATCAAAGCTTGCTAATAAAGCTTTGTCTTTTGCTATAGAGCAAGCCTTTCACAAAAGTTCTGGTAGGAGATCAAGCAATCGGATTGATGGGTATGGTAGAAAGGGCAAAGAACAACAGGCATAGATCTAGAGGAAAAAGCTTCAAATCAGACAAAGAAGAATAAAACCTTGATCCATAAGTGTATGTGCTGCGCAACCGTGGCAAGCATGCCCGGGATAAGCCAGAATAAGAAATCTAACCCAAGACTAAATTTCAAAGCCCCAAAATCATAGCGAATGAATGTTTTTCAATTTTTGGACTATTGGAATTCTTTTTCGGCATTCAAATACCCTGAAATCTTAAGAAATCACGCTAAAAATTTCCAAAAAAGTTTTTGACCAAACCTAAAATCCCAAATTAATAATATTGATTGATTTGTATATGATATATTTTTCCTTTTACGCTAAAACGTTTCATGAAATGAGTGCGTATGCCAAAGAAAATATGAAGGTCAATTCAAGGTATCTGTCGAGCAGTTCAGACGAAAGGTAATGTCTCCTCATAATTGCTATCTGTGCCTCTAGAAGAAAAAACATATGCCGGAGAGAAAATGTCGAAGCGCCTATTTTCTTGGATATTTTGTCTTTTCCCACTTTTTCTGTTGGAAATAATATTCTTGCTAAAACTTGCCTAAAATTTTGAATTCGACCTGCTCTGATCCTCAATTTTCAGAAATCCGATTGCTAGCCTGATAGAGGCTAGCATCACATATGAATCCAGACTGCAAAAGCTTCAAATGGATACAAAAATCTTTGCAATTCTGACTGATGGCAAAAGATCAACTTGTAGTTTCTCTCTGGTCCCATTCAAGGACTCTGGGATAATCTCGTCACTCAACAAATCTTTCCCGTTATTTATTCTGTACTTTTTTATATGTCGCAGCTAACGAAAATTATAAAGACAAGAAGTCAAAGCACACCTATACAAGTCAGGGCACCTATAGAAGTCAGCACTCCAAATTATGTCTCACG
Source organism: Isoetes taiwanensis (assembly GCA_021234155.1). Taxonomy (NCBI): domain Eukaryota; kingdom Viridiplantae; phylum Streptophyta; class Lycopodiopsida; order Isoetales; family Isoetaceae; genus Isoetes; species Isoetes taiwanensis. The sequence goes on from JAJEKV010000685.1 coordinate 18,714, forward strand.
AACTGGACGAAGAATCGAATCCAATTCCACGGAATGTGGGTGCGTCCCGAAAGCAGATTAGCATGATTTTTTGGTTCCCTCTAATTTGAGGACCCCTCTCCTTGGCGACAAGGCATGGAGAACCAGCTTGAAATGTCACCGCCGCAACGGAAATGGAGAGAGCAACAACACATGCAAGGGCGAATGAGTATCGCGACTACCGAGAGTTAAGAAGGTTGCGTGCGCGATGGATGAAGTTTCAAAGGGATAATTGCACCATCACGCAGGTGCATAATGTAGTCGGGCTGGCGGTGGGCCGCTATTATCCGCATGGAGCGCATTCACGCACGATGTAATCACAAATTTGGACAAGAATGAGTTTGAAAGAGAGTGGCCTAGTAGGCGGGTAAGTATAAGGCTCCGAAAGTGCAAGATTGTCGCGGGTTCGAGCAAAGCAAAAGAGTCGGCGGCCATGTCCAAGTGAAGGGACATTTACCCCACAACGGTGAGTTTAGTAAGAGTTTGCGCAGCTAGTATACCACGAAGCCAGGAAGGAAGTGCCCGTAAATTATGGGAGTAGGAAATGGAGGTATATAAGCGGACCAAGAGGGTCAAGCTATCGGAAGATAGCGAGAGGGGCCACATGGTGAGCCCATCACCATTACATACCTTGTTCGACGCTATCCAACTTTTGGAGGTGGTGGTAGCCGCCATTTGGAGCCGCGGAATGACCTTGTGGATATTCGAGCCCAATTGGAGAATAAGAGAAGTCGCAGAATCCAACACTTTCTCTCAAGAGAATATTCGCTTTGAAGGACCGTGCCGATGGGTATGACAAGATGGTCGCTGAATTAGAGGATGCTAAACGGCAACTAAGCGGCATTAAACAGAGAGGCAACGGCCCTTAGGGAAAACAACGATCACTTGGCGCAATTTGACTGCGAGATCGTTAGACTCGACCCTTTAGGGTGACTTGAGCGCCGATATCCTATCTCCCTCAGCAGTATTTGTATGAGAGTCGTGGGAAGAGCTAAAGGTTGTTGATTACGACATTGCCAATTGTGTGGTGACAACCGACACGTGGGGCTGGTACACTCTAGGGTGTGGGCATCGTGATGCACACGCGATGTGTTCTTGATTGGATGTTGCAAAGCCGCTTCGGTCCAACAATGCAAGACGGATGGATTTTTCCCGAAGTTACAATATGCCATATTTAATATGCAAGGTCGCGATGCGGGCCGTTGCCATTGATTTGACCACTCGCGGGGAGGGATGGGCGGATGCACACTTTTCAAACCTTTCGCGAGATGGAATTGTGGAGGGGAGTGGAGGAGCCGCTGCGGAAGGAGAATCAGCCGATATTAACCAGCTTCTACCAACGCCTCGGGGTCGCTAGGTGATTATATTGACCCAAATGACCAATGAAAATGAGACATTACATTTTTAGACAAAGTAAATTTTGACCTGTATCATTTTGTGAATGGATAATAAGGTATAATGACGGGTATAACGACGTTATTTCAAACAAGGTATAATGACATTATAAAAGCATCGAATAAAAGCATGGATGGAGTAAAAGCATCGAGACTTCCAAATCGCTAATGTCATGTCAGGCTCAGTCTCTTTTGTTTGTTCTGTTTGATGTATCTAAATTGCCCCCTAGGATGAGGTCGTTCACTCATTTTAGGTGGCGATTTAGATACATCAAGGAGAAACTTCAAAAAGGGGTAAGCCTGAATTAGATCGCGACCCTCTTGAATCGCCACCAGGTCACCAGTCTGATTGATGAGTTCAAGCATCGAGTCTTCCCAGTCTTTCTTTCCCCTCCTCTTTGGGCAATGTAGTTTAGTTTACAATGCTAGGTGGCATCGTCCAAAGAGGGGTGAAAGCAAGGGCTAGGAAGTCTCGATGCTTGTACTCAGGAATTTGGGAGTCCGCAATGCTTTGATTCCCTGTTTTTCTTTCCCCCGCCTCTTTGGGCAATGTAGCTTAGTTTACATGCTAAGTTCCATTGTCCATAAGAGGCGGTGAAAGCAAAGATTGGGACGTCTCGATGCTTGGACCCAGGCTTAGTCGCTGCTTGTCCTGCTTGTCGATCTCCATTTGCCCCCAGCATGAGGTCAGCCACTCATTTTAGGTGGTGAATTAGATACAACAAGCAGCAGGAAACTCGAAAAGGGAGTAATCCTGAATTAGATCGCGACTTCCCAATCTCTTTTATCCTGGCTTGTTCTCTTTCGTTTGTCCTGTTTGAAGTATCTAATTTGCCTCCTAGGATGAGATCGCCACCATTTTGGGTGGCTAATTAGATACGCCAAAGAAACTCGAAAAAGAGAGTAAGCCCCGACTAGATCACGACCCTCTTGAATCGGTCATAGTGTTTATATTCTCCCGCTGACAAACAATATAGACTTCTCGAAATTCTTGTTACCTCCTTTAGAAGGGAGCGAAGCTTTTTGCTCTCACTCTCTTTTGGGTGTCTCGTGTCAATGTATCTTAGATACTTTGCTAGGTTATATTACACAAAGACGCTTCAAAATGGGGGTCGGAGCGTAAATCGCTCGTTTCTAGAGGAGGTTACAAGGTTTTGAGTACTCTATTTTTATTGTGGCCACGGAGGATATAAGGCCCGGTGGTTGCTTGCAATTGGGTTCATTGGGGGTTAGTGATTGATGGTTCAAGCATCGAGACTTCCCATCTTTCTTGACCTCCCTCTTTGGGCAATGTAGCTTAGTTTACATGCTAAGTTCCATTGTCCAAAGAGGGGTCAAAAGCAAGGTTTGGGAAGTCTCGATGTTTGTATCAAAGTCTCTTTCATCCCCGACTTAGTCTTCACTCTTCCATCCCGGCTGGCTTAGTCTCTCACTCTTCCATCCCGGCCGGTTTATTCGGCTGCACGCCAAATCGGCATTTGATTCATATCGACCTATAATTTTGTACCTCCATTCCTTTGGGTGGCATATGCCATGCAAACCCATTTGGGTATTCGGAGCATGTGCCACCCGTGAGGAATAGAGTACGATTATAGGTCCCGATAGCATTCAAAGCCCAATTACGCATGCATCGGGTTATTTCGACTTGGGTACCGGTACCTTGCGGAACCTTCTCGATGGATCGATTCGGCCCCCACCGGGTCCGAGGTCGCTTTGGCCCCTTCGCATCGCGTAGATTACTTCTCATCAGCAAGACAAGGGCGCATGTGAAGAGGCAAGCAACAACGGAAGTCGAGGACGGGTCTGATCCAGGAAGGTTTTCGTGGCACTACGTTACACATGAATGAAACATGAAAGAAACATAGAAAGAACTATCATACATGAGCTAAACATTTGTGACAAAATATTATAACCAAAACTTCTTTTTATTAATAGTGCAAGGGGACGGTTACAACAGTATGAAAATCCTCAAGACCAATTACAACGGAAGATACTCATCACAACATTTTTCTAGGGCAGCTTTTTCGTCGATTTCATCATTCGCGGTTCCATCCCTTTCGCACGGGCACCTGGGGTTCAACCTCAGATGACCCTTTCCCTTAGTGCAACGTCCTCGAGGCGGGTTTCTTCTAGCCCGTTCTCGTTTGTCAAGGTAAAGCTGAAGGTGAGTCCATTTGCATGCGTAGGCCGATCAAGTCATCAATGCGTTGTTCGAACCTCGCCTTTTCATTATCAGACTCCCGCTTATCCGCCGTCACCGACTTCGTGCGAGAATATGGCTTGGCCTATATCATCTTCGTCATCAACGGTGGGTACGTTGAATGTCTTCATCAACATGGCGAAAAGATTTATTGCGGCAGCTTCGCCCTCAACGTCTTGGTTGCCGTCCTCTTCCACGCCGAATGCATCCATGAAAGGAAAATGTAGCTTATCGATTATGGATGTACCACCGATACATTCAATAGCCGCCAGCTTTGAGAAGTTGTATACAAGTTTGTTCGCCTTCTTATGTAGCAAGCGATTGCGGGTGACACCGTGTATGTACTTATAGGTACTCCAATTCCTCTCACTTGCACTATTGGAAGATACCAAAGAGAGGATAGTCATTGCAATTGCCCCAAGGTATCAAGAACTTGCCCGTGGGCTTGCCACCATGCATAGGATTCCATGTTTGGTTCCTTCTTATGACTCTCCAGTCGTTGTAGAAGCTCTTCATCTACCCACCTTCCACTCAAAGTTACGGTATTCGTTAACCTCGCAATGAAAAGCTTGTAGTCCGAAAGTTGTTGGGATAGAACATTTTGCAACCTTCTTCAATGAGCCCATCACTTTTTTATCTCAGATCTTTGGTTCATGTCGTGATTGTGTGGGTCTAAGGCATGCGGCGCCATGAAGATCATTGTATGACTTCTTCCAACGCTCATTGAAGTTCTAAGTAGTGCTCCGCGACTTAGCATTGTCAAATGGCGATTGGGGCCATCACGTTCTAGGAAGGATTGAATGGAGTGCCAACACCTCCGCACCTTTCGGTTTTGCCTTCGAAGAATCAAGGGTTTTGATGGCATGACAAAGCGGGTTGCATGCACCTCACAACATTTTTTACACCTTTCCAAAATGTCTCCCCGCCCAAGCATTTCTCAAAGGGCAGCAGTTTTGTTGTCGTGTTTGGCAAAGATTTTTCCCTTTCTCGCCTCCTTTCCCAATCAAAACTCTCAGATGATTAAAGGTTGAGATAATCCAATCACGCCACTTCAAAGCACTCTTTTCAAGACGGATGTAATTGGAACCAAACCGACTTTGCCCAGATTCATGAGTGCTAGGGTCTTCCGACGCGAATGACTTGTAAATGGCATAAATTGCGGGCTTCTTTGTGATGAATTTTACAAGCCGACGCGACGCCAGCTTTCGAATGGGATCTTTGAACCACGCGTGTCTTTGGAGAACCGGTCCTTCAAAGAATAGGTTCGGGCAATGGCATTGGCAACTAGTAGCATGCAACCCCGAAATTCGGACTCCAATAATTGACCCGCTTAGCTTGCAATTAGACCCGTTATCCATTACAACTTGAAATATTCTCTTCGGTCCAAAACTCTCTATCACGGCCTTTGTAATCTGAAAAATCCAATCTCCGGTCACTTGGTCAGTTTTGGTTTCTACGGTTTTCAAAAGAAGCGCAGCCATCTCGATTCGCCCGGTATGGTTGGTTGGGATCCCGATGCACTAACCACTACGAACGCGATCCGCCGTTGTCGGCTTAGTTATCCTCATCAAGCCACTTACCGTCGTTCCCCCTCATCCCGCACTGCCGAGACGGAGCTTAACGTCGGTTAGGGCGATCTCCCACACGGCGCACGATTCCGTGGATTGTTTCATTTCGGATCTTGATGGAGGACATGGCTTACGATCATCGGCTTTAATCATGCCACTAGGCGTTTTATTAGGACGTTGCACCGTGATTCGGGGATTCAAGGACTTTCACGCGTCTCAATAATTAATAACGATGGCGATCGTAGCAATCTCCCCGGTACCCTACCGGTGCGCCAGATCCAATGGGTCATGAACATCGTGAGGTGCCGCTGCGAATCCCGCATACTCACGGTTGGGATAGGTAGTCTCAAGAAGCTTTCCCCAGAACCGCAGACGTGAGAGTTTCCCTTCACACTGACTCAATGCTTCACACACGACACAACTTCATCTCCACCCTCTCAACCATTTTTCCATATATTTCATCAACCATTTTATTGTTGGCATGCTTGTATGAAGGCAATCTAAAAGCCGGTCCTTTGGCAACTTCCCTCGAAGGCTTCTTTCATTGCTTTGTGCTCCAAAAATATGTGGAGACAACTCAAAGATATAAAAATGCCTCTACAACCTTCAATTCGTCTTCTTCGGTTTGCTCGATGTTAAGCAATGATCAAACCTCCTTGCTGTTGATGCATGCCTTTCCACTATTTCAATTGTCTCTATCATTCTCTCGTTTCTAAGTGGCTTATACCTATTGACCTAGTCCACCCTCGATTGGTATACCGTCCCAACATGGTGGTGGTATAGTTATCTTTGTCTCGCCTCGCCGCACTGCTCTTGAGTATTCGTGAACTTGTCTTTTTTCTCATATTATTCTTCGCTTTGCGTATTCCATCGGTCGAGACAATCTTTCAATGGCATCCTTTCGCCAAGTCGGCAGATGCGGTACAAGTTGTGACACCGGCGTCCTCGTTCACGCGTAAGATGTGAGTCAATTCTTGTTGCGAGAACCATTTTCTGGATGAGTATCCACAAAACACACATTGCCACTCATTTACGCCAAACTCTTTCACAAACTCCCATTAAGGCCTCTTTTAGACCCCGCAGAAACTCGATCACCGCTGACCACGTGGACGAAGTTAAGTCCCCGCGGCCCCGCCATGGGCACACGCGATCCTCGCACCTCTAGAGGTGGATGCATGATCCCGCCGCACCTCCGAGAGGTAGATGCGACCAGTAGCCCACTATTGGCTGACAATGTCTCTTAATCGACTCCTTGATTACACGAACTAAAGGAAGACGATGATATATGCAAAGGAGCAAGCTCACAATGCATATGTTACGCCGACGTTCGCGGCGAAGAATCAAGGGGGTTGACGGGACCCTATAGGATATTCTATGGAAGCGTATGCGAACCTGCTGGAAAACCAGGACGGAGTAAACTCACGTTCAAAGATTCAACATTAAGGCTCGTGACTAAAAACGACACCTCAAAGGCAAAACCGTTTCCCAAGGGGTATTTTGACTCAACTCGGGCTGGCCAACGCTCGAGGTGAATTCTAGGCTAATCACGTTTTTCTTATATATACTACTAACAGTGCCACAAAACAGGCCAAACAAAGGGCGCAAATATTTTTTGCTTAAAATCGGGCAAAAATAGCTCCGAAAAATTTTCGTCTGTCGAAAACAACTAAACCGCTGCGGAAACCTTCGGAATCGCCAGACGCCGGTTCAAATTTTTCGGCGTCTGCAAAAACAACTAAACCGCTGACGCCGAAAAAAAAAAGTTCCGCACGCTAGGGCATGGTTTTGGCGCAGCACGCCGAAAGGTTTCGGCAGACGCTGGCGTTGCACGCTGGTTTAGTTGTTTTCGGCACGCCGAAAATTTTCTCGACTTAATTGTTTTGCCGTATTTTGGCGTTTTGCTCTGACAAATTTGTGCCGTATCATTCAATTCATACATATTCCGTATAAAACGTACAGCGTATTGAACCTATCCCTGCAGAGTAACATAAATTACATGGCAAGCAAATAGGCGGAATTATGTCCACAATTCGAAGAGAAATTGTATGCGATGATGAGCCCTATGGCTTAATCTTTGGCGCCGTGTCTCCAAACCTGTAATTGCACAAGCTCATCGTTTTTCTTCTCAAAAGTGCTTTTGTTAATGCATTTCTACGCTACGCATTGGATTGAGAAATTTCCTGGGCGTTCATGTTAGCGTTACCAATCAGAATAGAAGCCTCCTTTGGATCATCTTCAGGAAGTGTCCTTGCAAGGGGCCTCCAACGGATTTAAATTCACACCATCGACTCTTTATGAATTCCATATTTTGCAGCCCTAGCAATTTTACGTCTCTGGTACTTTTAATCGGCTTTATCGCCTCTCAAATTTTTTAGTTTTTTTTTTTCCGCGAACCTGCTTGGCGTTCTCAAGTTCCATTTTGGCCTCACTAACCCAGGACTGATCAAAGCTATCACCATGGCGAATGCAAAGATTATGCAGAACAAGGCAAGTGGCCACTATCTCAGGCACTTTCGCAAGGTTCGTATTATTTCTTTTCAAAAGAATCCTGAATCTAGATTTTAACATACCAAATGCACATTCCACGTGCATTCTCGTGCTCGATTGAAGATAGTTCCAGTTGAAGGGGATGATTGTGATAGAAAGGCCTGAATACGCATAAACATAACAATTGCTAGTAGAATTCTTCTTTCCCTGCCCTCCATAGGGCGTCCCATAGGCAATTGCTCATCTACATATAGTCCATCTATCTGGATGTTGTTGATCTGCATTTGATCTTGTTGTTGCATGTCTGTTTCCTCATTGTTGATAAGCCGGTTTACTAGGTTCACATTTGATTCTTGCAAATCTCCCTAGTTCTCAATTGTTTTCTTATCAAATACTTCCATTTCACCAGTTTCTAATGGCCTGAGAATTCCGTATTGTTCTGTTACTAAACTATAAAACACAAGAGAATCCACTGAAAAAGAATAGAATAGAACTTGCATACATATTCTGAAGGCACGGGAGGAAGAAGCCTTTCGATTCGCCAAGCCTTTCGATTCGCCACCGTCTCTGTTTGATCGAATCCTTTCCTACGTTGAAAGTTTCTGTCGCAGGTTTTTCTATGAACAATATGTGGCGATAACGACGTGGCATTTAAATATTAAGTGCCCTAGTTCGTTGAATGATAGCCGTAAAAAAATTCAATTATTTCGAGTGACTTTAATGCCATGTAAATATTAGATATGCACGGTAGTGGAATCTCACCCTAACAACCTTTCTCATCTCCGTGGTTTTTTTTGCTATTTTTTAATTTCTCTAACCGTAGATCTTAAGAAAAAAGAATCTACCAGGGAAAATCATCTCCTTCGACTATAATATAGGTTTTGAAAAATCTCGTCTGACCCAAGGGCTGAAGCCTCGAGATATGGCGACCAGCATGCTGCCAGCATTTATGGCATTCTCCTTTCTTGACTCCAAGTAAAGCAACCTCGAGATAGGGTGAGCAGCTTGCAGGTAGCATTTATGCTAAAAAGTTTGGGAAAATATAGGGCTAATAAAGATGGGTCGGGATGGGATGGGGTCCAAACAAGAGTGGATTAGGAGGAAGCACACGGCCCAAAACGAAACGAAACCCTAATTCATAAGAAGCATTTAATTCCTTCAACAATAGCCCAGCCAGAAACAGAAACCCCTAATTCATAAGAAGCATTTAATTCCTTCAACAATAGTCTCTCCTACTGCATATCCTCCACACCCAACTCGTATGGGTGGCCACAAAACAAAATGCTAGCCAGGTCAATAAGGTTGCCAAATTATCTCTGGAGTAAGATTTTGGTAATGGTTTGGCGAGAACGTTATGTATCAAGAAAAGGATGGTATGGTATGGTATTGTTGTCCTTTTGGATTGTTTACTTCTTAACAAAAGCGTGTATAGACGGGAAGTGTAGAACTTTCATGCTCTCTCCGTCTACATCATATATTGAATATCTACCAAGTAAAAATTTTATGCAAAGCACAAAACAAAGATAGTTGAAGGTACCCAAAAAAATGCAACCATTAATATACATCTCATTTTCACCTGCATATTTCACAGCCCAAAGTTATCAATGCAGGATTTTCTATTCTATTTTATTCTATTAATTTTGACATCGACATAGAATATTTCCTCCATTTGACGCCTCCAAATTTCTACATAAGTAACAAAGTCAACTTAGCCTGAGGAAAACTCAAGCAATGGCCGACAAAATAACACTCTCTTCTCAAGAGCTTAGCCGAAGCAATGTTCGAACAATGATCGATAACTACCTAAGCATCACAAGAGAATTTTGAGAAAATACAAACAATTTCTTAGTTCTCAACATTTTGTTGGTGTGTGCACTAATTAACATGTTCCAACGTTAGCCCAGCAACGTTGGGCACACGTTTACTAGTATGTTATTATAATATATCTACGGGTATATTATGTTGTATGCATTACAATTTTGAGAACCATTTACTTACATTGGCTAGGCATCTGTTTAATACATTAAATTTGAAGGTATTTTTGAAACGGACCTAAAGTGCATGCTTGTCATCCGTGTTGGCCTCAAACCCTTAGAAAAGGACCATTCCCTATCATCCACACTTAGATTTGTTGGATAAACCTCCAATGTTTGAGTTTGGTATTGTCTCTTAGAAGAACATCAAATTTTAAAAAATATAGCCACAAAACAAAATGCTAGCTAGGTCAATAAGGTTGCCAAATTATTTTTGGAGTAAGATTTCGGTAATGGTTTGGCGAGAAAATGGGGATGTAATTTAGTTTTTTTTTTTTTTTTTAATTAAATGGCATTTATACTCAACCTTAAATGAGATGGTAACATATTGTTTCTATTACTATTGGGACCAACGGCATCTAAAATGTTGCAAATTTCTATGGAGTGGCATGGTGTTGAACATTTGCCTAGTTGGTGCAGACATAGTGTTGAGATGGTTGCATATTGTTTTTGATATTATTGGGACAAGAGGCAATTAAAATGTTGCAAAGTATGGAGTGGCACTTGAAAACTTCTTGGATGGTGCAGACATGCACTTTAGATGCAAACATTAGAAAGCATTCTTATATAGGGTCTAACTATTACGACCAGATGCTAATAACCTGTTGAAAATTGTGTGTATTTAGTGGCATTGCGTATATGTGGTAAATTTGAATACTAATATTAGAAAAGGTTAACTAGAACACTTGTTTGGAAGGTGCAGACATGCACAAGATTGTAGTGCACTAGATGCAAATAACAGAAATCGTTTGTTGATATGTTAACACAGGGGCAGTAGACATTTATAGCCATGAAGGTTCCTTTTTAATGGCAATTTAAGATTATTAGACCATGGGTCTTCAACCCTTGACGAAATTTTTAGAGAAGTGAACATATAAAAGGTTTTTTTCTTTTTCTAGATGTAGAATTGTCGCAGACCTAATATTGATCTTCAGAAGCCTTTTGCTGCTAGTTGAATGCCAGACTAGGTACAGTGGGAAATAGGCAGATTGAGATATTGCCACAAATGTAATGTAGATCCCACAGAGCTTTTGCAGCCGGTTGAGTGCCAGCCTGACCCAGGTACAAGACAAATGGAGTGCTCACACACATTAATGTAGATTTTCGCGAGCTTGGGCTGCGGTCAAGTACCGGCCTTACAGGGTACACAAACAAATGGAGAGTTCACACAGGTGGTTCCGATTTTGGCAAAGATTTACGAAAGATTTGGGCTGACTCTGCATGCAGATGGTGCGGCATCCGCTTGGCAAGGATTTACAAATGATTTAGGCTGGTTCTTCTCACACAAGGTATTGCACCCTTGACCAAATAGTGATGTTGAAAATCGGTACTGTCATGACCAGAACTATTCTTAGGGACTTCTCTGATTTCCATATCACTGGTACGAAATTGCTTATGATGTTTCCCTCCTTTTATCTTCCCCTTAAAATCGACAGAGAGGTTGACACAAATGGTTAATCCATCAGTGCAAGTGAGGAAGAGTTTGATAAGCTCTTGGAGTTGATTTACAGTGTTGTTTTACTGAGTTAAGCATAGCAAATGTGCAAGTTCCTGTTATTGTTGGAGGCAACAAAATGGCGCTTATGGATGATCATGAAAACAGGAGAAATAGCAGCACTAAGAATTTGGCTGGAAGGAATGCATGAGAAATATCTTCTGTTCCTGAAACTCAAGTGCATGAGGATCATAACTCTGACCATGAGGAAAATACAGGTATCCTTAGATAATTTTCCTTTGAGTTTATTGCTTTGGGTCATCCAAAAATAATATACAGGATCTACATTGATTTAGAGACCCATTACGCAAATAAGATGGTGCTTAGACGAGATTCAAGTTTCCATGGTTAGATCTCCCTTGATTTAGCTTGCTTGGAGGTGTTCAAAGGCAGTGTACATCAAATACAGGGATTTCTGTGATTACAAGGATGAAACAATAGTGTAGCAGGTTCGAATAAATGTTTACTGCTAATAACATTACTTAATATGCTGGCTTAAACCATGGTTAGCAGATAACTCGTTATCCCCAAAACTGTAACTCGTTAGCCGTTAGCTAACTAACTAACAAAAACTAACCTGTTATTTTTTGGCCAAAATATGACAGACGTCAATTTAAAAAAAAAAAAATACCATTGTGCCTGTTTTTCCGAGACGAATCCAAATATGCACAAAACTTGACCTAAAAGAGCTGTTAACTGCGTCTAAATCTCGCAGACTAGTAGTAGAAGTGTAGTAGATGTGTTTTTTATTGCAAGACTATAATGAAAACAAGGATATATTTCGCATCAAAGGTTTGAGTATATTCTGATTTTTTAGCATGTTAGAGTAAGTATTTTCAAATTCTGATTGCATATTTAGAATCAGCATGATCAGATTAGTCAAGATCATGTTTCAAATTGTTAAAATCTGATATATTTTTTTTGGCAAAAAAATAACACGTTATTAACTTTGTAGCTAACTAGTTACACGTGATTTTGGCGTTAGCCGTTAGCTAACTACTAACTGCTAACTCCTAACTATGGCTTAAACTGTCTTACACAATCTGGCTTTTTAGTTCATATAAACAGTAAGATTTAACTTATGATGATATGCTGTCTACTGCTAGTTTCGGTGGTTAATGGCTACTGTACAGTGATAGGTTTACTTGGGTGTAAGGTAATGATGAGAAGAGAGAATTTGAAACAGATTTGCTAGTTGAGCTCTGTTTGTATTTATGGCTACTGGTTGCTGATTTAAACTAGTGGAACAGAAGATTTAAGTTGTGGTTACTGGTGGTTATTTCTTTAAGCTTGGAGCTTTGCTACTCTTTATTAAAACGATTTGATTCTTTCATCCTTGTACTAATGGGCTACAAGGGAGGTGCAAGGGGTGACCGGTGATAAACCGAGGGGCTCTTTCTACCTTATGGCCCTGGATTTGTTACCATTATCATGCTAACAAATTCTTGGTTGGCTGCAGGTACGAACGTCTCTCTTCTTCTTGCTTTTCCTTGGGGTTCAGTTGGTGTTAGGGATGAATTGGATGTGGAAATACATGAACAATTATGAAGACAACGGTCTATTGAAATAGTACACGTTATCAGCTGAAATATGGATATCACTGAGTTGTAGTAATTTATGTTATATGCAAGTGTTTCAAGGTAAACTTTTTGAGCTTTATGGTGATTGGATAACTATTGAGATTAAATTATGACTGATTATGGTTTGAAAAAATATGCATTTGCTTCTTCAAATAATGTAACACATTGTGAAAATAATCATACACTAGAAATGTGTGCCCGGTGATGCCGGGCATTAGTTGTGGCCGCATGGAATGTATAGACATAATCAAATATAGAGGGTGAAATGAGATAGTAGGGTGGAATAGACTCTGATGCATAAGTGAAATAGAATGTATAGATGTAATGAAGCACATAAATGCCATGGAGTACGTAAAGTCTAGGTTGTTAACTGGTGCAATATGTACAAAATTCGAATTGGATTACGTTGGAAAATTGAATATTCGCATATGTAAACACGTGCATTTAATTGATTATATGTGTCGGGCAACGCTGGAATGTGGAAAGGAATTCCATATCTGAAGACATTCACGATGATGTGTTTCTATGGTTATTATGTTTCATTGCTTGGTCAGTTATGAGTTCGATGAAACATGTTTCATCCTTTCGAGGAGTCGTGATATAATAAATCCTAAACCTGTAAATCCTAAACCCTAATGAAGATGGAGAATCAAGATGAGACACACAAAATTCTATTAATCATGAAAATCCACCCTTGCTCGGCATTATGATCGATGATGTCAATGTGGTGATAATGTATATCAATAAGTCAATTTTGTTTGTTAAGATTTCAATGATGAGTGTGTGTGAAAATGTGTTGTGTGTGCAGAGATATGTGTATGCCCTGTCTAGAGACATTTGAATGAATTTTATCAAGGAGAACAATATCTTCAATCTTGGGCCAGCGGCCAAAATTGTTTGTCAAGCTAGGGTCAAAAAGGCAAAAGTAAAAAAAAAAATTGTAGGGCAAGATAAGTCTTTGAATAATTAATTGAATTCAATTGGACGTTGGGTCAAAGGTTACAAATGATATTGTACTCCTGGTCCATAATGGAGTGACTTCCTCGACTGTCTTATGGCAATAAGAAAAGAGAGATTTCACTTAAATTTCTTGAATAGCATCTCTTTTAAATGTAAGGCCGTGTCAAGTCGAGTGCAATCGCTATACATCAATATTTAAACCTTGACTAACTCAAAATAACATGGTCATTGGATATATCATTCCTAAAACCTTGTGTGTTCCAAGATGAAAAATACCATTATAGGTTGATCAGAAAACATTCAGATCATTATGAAACAAACACAAACCCTATTATCTCGAATTGTCAAGGGCTCAAATTCTCTATTTCAAGTCATTTGATGGTGTGTTGAATGGTATGAACACTCACAATTATGGTGACTTCTTTCACCATGCAGCAACAATTATTGACACTACACTTCTTTCTGAAATCAATACATGCTCCATTAAAACCTGTCAACAGCAAGAAAGGAAGTGGATCACATGTGTAGGAGTATTGGATTAGCCTAATACAAAGAAGGCTTACCTTTGTCTATCTCGTTATACTGCCAATTATTCTACAGAAATTCGGCAGCCAAATCACGTAGTTGCAGCCAGGTGTTGTGTCAAGATTAGATGGATTATGACTATAGTGCAAAGGCAACTTGAATGCATTCTAAAGTTCAAAATTAAAAACTGGTTCTAACTAACCTTTTTTTTACTCGGCTTTCTATTTTGCGAAGTGGCACAGTCTCCTTGCAACTTTTATCCAAAAGGCATCCATCATCGTATTGGAACAACAAAACTGGACTTGCTGCATTTGCAACGGACTTTTGCATGCAGGTCAATGTTGATGTTCATTCCTTGCATGGTTGAAGAATTGGCTGCAACAAAGGAAAAAAAATGTAAAAGGCACCCATCCAAAGACACGCATATGCAGAGTATTTCATTCATATACTCAAAGGGTGACTCACCTCGATGCAAGGTGGTTGATTCATAGACCCAAAGGGTCTGCTAGCAGTCTTTGTCATAAATGTTTGGAGATAGCATTCCAAATGTCGAATCTAGTGGCTTGCTACAGAAATTGTTCTTCCATAATGGAGGCAAATCTATATACCTTTAGGGTCAAAGCTACTTAAGGTAGATGCAAAGGCATGTACACATTCAATTTTCCATGTAGATGCATGCAAAAAAAAATGATAGATGGATGTACCTCAAAGAACCGGACAATGGTAATAGACCCTAAACCTCCTGTAATGCATGAAGAATATCAAATATCGCAAGACATATTATATTGAGTTCCCAATAGACAATTATACTAACACCTTCAGAATCTGCTTACTTTGCATTTGCCAAAATGCTGATGAAGTGAAACCAATTGCTTGCTTGTTGTTGCTCCCATTTGATGTTGTTGTATGTTGCAGCGGCTTCCTGCCTTTTTCTACTTACCTCGAATCCTAAACAACTTCCTAATCAAATCGGCGCCACGTCTTGACATGATACCATCACAGGGAGCAGCCATACATCCCTGAGCAGGAAATGCCGTTTGGTCATTCATTTATCGATCATCATAGGGAGCAGCCGTATATTCATGCCATGAGGTCATTCATCCCTCACCTTGTCAGAAATCACATTGGAACTTTATCACATTAGCTGTCAGCCTTTGGAACTATATTACAGGGCACAGCCGTATATTCATGCCATGAGTTCATCCATCCCTCAATGTCATTCATGCCCTATTCAGCCGTATATTCATGAAGTTTGGTCATTCATCCCTGTTTGATAAATCCTTTTAACGTAAGCCTGCCCTTTTACCCATGAAATTATTAAAATTCTTCACACAGCCCTGGTATTGTAGACTCTAGCACAAAAAAGAAATAATATAATCAAATATTAATCAAACAGAAGTCAATAACAGACTAATAAGAGTATCTCACCTATGCATAATCTTCAGTTCTCAGAGAAACGGGAGGCAATATCATCATACCGAGGAACGTGGACAATTGCAGGAACAATATTGTAATGTAATTCTAGAAAAAGAAAAGGTATATAACAACTACCTACCATCACCCCATGACGCAATAGTAATTGGTCTCTCGGCAATATTTGGTATATCTTCTAATGTCAGATGCCTTACAGCATCTATGTATTCTCGCACTGGCTTCCTGTAAAACAAAACACTTCAATTACTGAGAAAAATCACACTGCTCATGTGTTTTGCTGCCGTTCGAATACTCTTCTTCCAGAACTGTCAACCAAATACATATATATCCCTCACAAATTCCACCCACCTGTCTCCGTATATCAAGATCTGACGACCAATATCCTCTGTTATGACAATCTGCAAAATGGAAATTAATGCCAGCCACAAATATTCCTATAAATAGCGTAGCATTTGACCTAACAAAACCTACCCGGGATTCAAGGTTCATTAGAGCTAAAGATATACTTGTATTCTTGGCATGTTCTAGCTCGATCTCTTTTACTATAAAGCAAAGTTAAGATGTGACTAAGTGTCCTGAAGAATTGTATTATGTAAATCTTTAACATTTCCAGATACCTCTTCCAGGTGTTGCAACCTCGATGAGCTCATTTGTTATCAAGTTTATAAGGTTCTCAGCAAAGTATGAACCCTGCTCCAAAAAACAGAAGAAAAACTTCTTTGTCAGAGCACATATTTGAGAAATCCATATTTGAGACATAAAAGGCCTCCAAGATGACTGATATTTCCACCATGAAGCATATATAAGCTAGGCAACATATAAGAGGGGTCTAGCTGCTCATACTTAAAATCGGATAAAAACTTATAAGAAAAAGAAAGGTATTAGGGAATCTTTGGATGGTTAGGAGAGAACGCTTCTAGAAGTCAGCGTGAATCTTAGAATAAGCGAGAATCGTTATAGATCTTTCGAAAGCAATAAAAGGATTCCACTTCCCCATATCCATTTAATACCCTAGTAACTGCAAGATTCTTATTAATGTTTATACATAACATGAATATTTTTAATACAAAATATGTAAACACAAAATATGTAAACACATACATAATCTTGAATACATCCCTTACCCCACGATTACCCATAAAACAGTCGCAGCAATTGCATCCTTTTCATTACGCCAGCCGCCTGGTACCTCAAAAGCCATTGCAACATGTGTTTTCTGAAACCCCAGTCAAAACAGATTTAGAAATTAGGCCTTCATTTAAGTCTTAGTTAGATAAGTTAGCTTGAAAGCCCTTAAAACTTTTGCATTCAAATACCACATGTTAGCATATGCTCTAGCAAAATATGTATGTTTATACCAAACTGACAAAGTTTAAAGAGTTTTCCAGAAAAACTAAAGTTATGGGAAGTTTAATTAACATTCAGCCAATTGATCTATCAGAAGCTCTAACTGAAGAAACATATAACTTACATCCGAGTCAGCCTGCACATGCCGGTCACATACCTACATTCCGATTGGACTTTTGAGATGAGGGAGATGGCAAGTCTTGGGGCAAGGGAGTGGCTATTGAAAGTAGCTCATCATGGTCACCACCGAAGCGGCTAAAACCATTCGGGAGTTTGTATAATTTTCCTGCAAATATAACAAAATTATTATCTTAGACAGAACCAGTCAGAACAATAATGCTCTAAATATATAGATTGTATTCAGAGTTCAAGATTGTTGAAGCTAGCCTTGTCTCATTTTTAAACATCATGAAGCCATAAGCGATTAGAATACAGAGAATCGCATGACTGAGATGCCGATTTGCAAAGAAAAACACCATGCATTTTCGAAGAACTAAGTGAATACCAATACCATAACAGTCGGATAGCATACAACTCTGGCAGGACGATGCAAATGCAACAAAAGAGAAGGATGGTATAAGCGGGTCTGTTGCAGTGTTTCCTTTGCTTCGAAGCGTAATAGATGGAATGCCACGGACACCATAGCCACACAACCTACAAAATTCAAAATAGTCGTAGCGGGGACCGGCAACAAGAAAGGAACGCCGAAGCTGCCCGCGGCATTGTGAAAATAACCAACATCCCCATTTTTAATAAAGAAGATGTATTGGGAGTTGAAAAACTGGTTTAAATTGAACAGATAATCCTTTCTTATAACTGAGTGTAGTGATGCCTTATTCGTGTATTTAAATCGATTAAATTCTAGTGCTTTGTTTCTAACCCTGTGGAACTTAAGGAATGGTGTGTACACAGTTGTCATTAGGGACTGGACATTATAGAAATAATGGTCAAAGTTGTATTATTATCTCTGATCTGCCTAGATGCATGTTTTCTGGAATTATAATATTACTAATGGAATTGCCTCATGCATATTAATATTACTAATGGAATTATAATTTTACTGATGGAATATGGCACATTGAGTATGCTGAATGCATCTATCTTAGTCCATGTTTGACTTAAACTGCTTTAGTTAATGGTAATTGACTTTTGGAGCCAGAGTTCAAAAGGCTTAACTGTAAGTGGACGCTATTAATTCAAGGAAATAGACTTGTTTATGTTGTTTCATGGGATTGGAGTATGTAACTTTTTACTATTGGAAATTAAGTTTTAAAGACCAAAGACATGAAGTACCAACCTTGTAAAGCCGGGTTTGGTGCGGATTGATCCGGGTTGCTAAGGGGATTGACCGGGCGGATGCAATTTTAAGATCAATTAGTTTTGGTTTTTTTTTACGTATTGTCTTTGAAAACTAATGGTTAAAAATAGAACTTCTTGCGTCTATACAAGGATGGCTGAGCATGCCGGGGCGGCTAGATTTGCTTCCATGTATATTGGAGCTTGCTTTTCTGGCATGCTGCGACCATGTGGAGTCCCAAAGAAGTGGTTGCTCGGTGGATTTGGATGAGAAGCCTTGGAGGTTTCCCTGTGTAGGGCATAATCTATTTCCATAGCATGCAGGCTTACATGGCTATGGCATCCTTTCTGCTTTGTTTATGTAAAGAGCTTGTATTTACATAGCTCCTTTCTGAGGCTTGTTTGTAAAGCTACTTTATGAAAGTTTGTGCTCCCATACACATATTCATATGCATATATATACATCAGTTATATAAGTGCATACACATGATTTATAAATAGAATACCATTGCATTGACACAAAAGATAACGGTCAACCACAAAACTAGGCTGCTTGCAACAGATCAACAGATGGCATCTATAGAAAACAGTTTGGTAAAAAAGAAAATGATCGCATTCTGACGATGAAATACATGCACAAGCTTCAACATTCTGCATTCATAAACAACCTTCACAAAGAAGCCTCAAGAAGAAGCTTCAGAGAGGAGCTTCTTAAACCATTTCATACAAAATCAGAGCACCATCTCCTACTCTGTCTCACACTCTTTGCCTGTGAAAAAGAGCTTCAATTCCTAGCAGCGGACATGGCTGTAGCAAATCATATGGAGAATGGGGCACTAAAATTTCGCCCTACACACAACCCATTTAAACAATCATGACATATTCAACAAAACTTAGACTTATTTAGATATAATAGACTGGGGTATCATTTTAAGATTACATGTCATGTTTAATTTTTCTTGATACTTATAATCTTTACAAGTTCTAATTATATAACTTTATCTTTAAATTTAAAGTATAATTGTTATAGAAACATAAACAATTGCTTTCTAAACTAATTTTCATTTGAATCTATTTAGAATTAGACATTTTGAGAATATAAAATTTTAATATTCAACTAGATCTTAACAAATATAAAATTTGGCAATCAGGATAATTTGTAAATAAAATATAATAGTTTGATAAGTGAATGACTTAAAATTATATGATAATTTCACAATTTACAAGCTCTTAGTACTTAAAAAATACTTAAAAAAAAAAGTGTTAGATTAATATTAATTAAAATATAAAGTTTATGTTTTAATAACAAATATTAAAAAATATATATTGAAAATTAATTAGAACTAAACAATTCAATTATTTTTTAATTAAAACATAAACGTAATCATTTGATATATTTCATCTCAACTTTCTTTTAACATTTAAAAATAATAATATTTTAATCATAGAGTTCATCTTAGATGAAAAAATTAATTTTAAATAGATTAATGTAGGAAACAATTTTAAACACTGATAACTATCATACTTTTTATTTGAAGTTAAACTGAATATTTTATAAAAATCAACAAGAGTTACAAATACATATAATCTTATCATGGCATCTTTGAAGGATATCTATTAGATTTGAATAAGTCTAAATTTTATTAAATATGTCATAATCCCATTGAAACTTAAGAGTATTTGAGTGGACGGTTTACAGAGGAATAATAATTGTGATATTATTGAAGACCCAAAATAAATCAATAATGGCAATGGTATACTTAGTCCATTCCAAGCAAGCCTTGGCTCATCCGACGAGATAGTGGCCATCTCACATTTCAAAATGAAGAGAAACGAGAAATAAACAAGAAATTATTGTATTATTAATCCACTGTATTGTGGCCGAAATCAATTCGAATGAATCCACTGTATTGTGGCCGAAATCAATCTGAATGAATCCATCTTACATTTCAAAATCAAGCAATGTTGAAATTTCAAAAACTCTTAAGCATTTTCTTCAGATCCGACCATATCAGAGTACAAGGGAGATTCATCTAGCATAATAGGCGATTCATTTTGGATCGAAGGAAAAGTTATCCTACCAGAAGAAGAACAACCGGCGGAGGTCTAAGGATCTCTTGGCGAATTTGGCATTAAATCTGGATGTTCCGATCCATCTGTGCTTTCATCTTCATCTGCATCCAGCGGATAGGAATCGCGGAATTGTATCCTTAGAGACATAAGAACATAGACCCGGGCTTTCAAATTCAAAATTATGGCATCTGAATGCATGCAGACGGATTGCGGGGGCGAGGTTGACTTGGGGATGAAAGATCTTAGAATCGGATGATGGACCTTCAATTTGAAATTTGAGGCTCTTGAAATTAGTATCATCAGAGCACCTTCAATTTTGTGATTTGCGCACTTTGAGGATCTTGTATCGAGGGTTGATAGGATTGGGCGATAGATGTCTGGGAGGTTTTGCCGGGATACATCTCGGCATTTGAGACAACGGCAATTAAAAGCATAGCTCCATAGCTTTCTTAGGTTCCGTGAGGTGAGTTTGTAAAGTGATATTTAAAATTGCGGGGAATCCACGTGTATGCCGTCCATACTTTGGTCCTTGAAATTGCCCTCCATGTATTTCGTCTATGAATGTTGTCTTCAAACTTACTTCATTGTACCTAATGAATGAGCAATATTAACACTCATATAAGTTTGTAAGTATTGCAAAAACCTAGAGCCACCTAAATATTCCATTGTACTGCACTACGAAATCATCATTGATTGCTACTTTGAATAAATAGAACGATAAAGATATGGAAAAAGCTACTTATATTGATTGAATCTAAGAATAAAACCTCTTGAAGAACTCTTGGTCTTTATAATTTCTCCCATACAATTTAATGCATTCCTATAACAAAAAATAGTCAAAGTGTATACCCTTGTTTGTTCCATCCATATGTTGGCTTCCTATAACGGTATTTCCATTGACATGAGCCGTTATTTTTATATTTTTTTCATTTCCCCCTTTCTCACCGATGTGAAAAATGCTTATGAATGTCATTGCATTTATGAGGTATATATTTTATGGAGGCGTTTTATGAAGGTGTGGATGCCTTGATAACATATGCGCAGCTTGGATTTGCTCCTTGATTGTGTAAGTATTGCAGGAACTTAGCTCTCTCATGTTGATGTTTTTACTTCTTGGTTAAACTGGCTCCAAATGCATTGTATGTACATCATTGAAGTTTCCACAAGCTGGCATTGAGGACCTTATATGCCTGACATTGGATTGACATGTTCATTGCCAATAACAATAATAAAAGTTCCGTATATGGCTTTACATATGCAGATGGAGTAAATGAAAATGGAAAAGGAAAGTAATGTATTGATTGGTGAAGCAACATAAATCTGCAAATGGCATGATCCTCCAAGACATCAAATTCTGGAGTACAGGTATTAAATAATTGTCCTCTTTATAATCTCTTTATAACTGATGATAAGCTATATAGAAGAGCATAATTTTGTGGCTGATTGTGTAATTTGTTTTGAATTGTTTTCTGTAGGTAGAGGCAGTCTTGAATTAGAACATCTTAAGATATTTCTATTTATCTACTATATGATGCAGGCTTAACCTTTTTGGAATTGAATCGGAGAGAGTAGGAAAAGGACATCATTTTGTAGTGAGTAAATTCATTCCTAAACAAATGCAAGACGTTTTTTCTACCATTTGCAGCTTTATCATGTCCTTTGACATGCGTACAAAATGATTAGAAAGGTGCTTTTTGATTCACATTTGGGCCTTTGAAATATTTGGTCATTTTGCTTTAATATCTTGGTATCATTATCTGCCAATTCTTATAAGTTTGCTTAGCCATACAGGTTCCACACCTCAACCAATGGCTTCCATTTGTTGTTGAATAAGTTTGATTTCCAATTGTATATCTAAAATTAAGTCATGCACCTAACTCATAAGAGAATGCTAGAGAGTCCGTTACTGTCTCATGGACTATCGCATATATAGCTGAAAGTAAGGTTTACTATGAAATCTTTCGAAAGACATTGTAATTATCTTTGCCAGCGGTAGGGTGACAACCTATGAATATTACAATTCTGAGGTTTGGGGTTTTATATCAATTGCAGGCAGTAAACCGAGTACCTAGTAGCGTGTGCGGCTTTCTTGCTAATAATCTGCCAAGTCAAAATTGAAAAACAAAGATTACACTTATGGCCAAAGTCAAAATTGAAAATACAACAATTAAACCAAGTAGTTTATTTTATACACCAAAATTCTAGAATGCCAATTTGAACAACATATGTAAAATGTTATTTTGTGGCATTGATATGCGCTAGAATTAAGAGGTTACATAAAAGTTAAACATCAATACTTAGAAAATGTATTCATGTGAGAGCATTAAATCCTATACGACTGGGCTAAACTTCCATTAATTCATGCATGTGGTGGCCACTAATTGATACAACGACAAAATGGTAATCATAAAGGTGGATTTTGCAATAGACAGATGCCACCCTATAAGATGCGTGTAAGAATTGCCACATTGGAGGAAATCAAATATATTAGTTAACCCTTTTTAGCCAACCATTCCTCAAATTTTCTTGCAAGAATGGAGAACTAAACGAAAAAAATGTGGCAGTGTAATTACATCCCATACTTCAAATTTGTACGAATGAAAACTGAAAAGCAAGATATAAAATCTTATAGAAATTTAAAAGTAGACCAAATGTTCCTTGTAGAAATTAGTAATTTTGCATGTAGATTTAGTGAGGAATGCACATTTACTTTGAGATACATGTGAACCATTAAATGAATGGCATGAGTCTTGTAAGCTTTATTTGTGGACCACATACATGCCAACTGAATGAATCATCTAATTATAGCATCTATTTGTCTCATCCAAAATAGTTTAGTACTTCCACGGCAAAGTGGTAACAAACCTTGTAAGCTGCAACTCAAAAGCTCTAGGCCTTTGTGTTTTCCAACTCATATCCAATCCAAAATCCAACCATAATAGAACTGCAATGCATATATAACAACAGAGACGCAATAGATTGCAGGAGATTTGAACTCCAAATATTCCAAACTAATCCATTCTCAGAGAGATAAGCATAAACATAGATGCAGAGAGATAAGCATAAACATAGATGCAGCGCACGTTCTGTCCCTACATTTTGCAATAGATGGATAAATAAGTACTTCTATTCCTACACTTTGCAATAAATTGATAAACATAATTTACAGACATGCAAGGATACTAAGGTTGTTAACATTACAAAATGCTTCAATACTTGCAATACAGACATACCTTGCATCTTTTGTCCCAATGAAGGCTACATCCAGATTTCTGAACTTTGAATACCCCTTCCTCCTGCTGGAGTCTACAAACTCAATTTAGAAAAACTTCAGACAAAGGTGGCCACAGCTGGCTTTCATACTATAGTTCAGTCAGTGATGAAGTGCCACATGACAGAACCCAGCCAATCATCTAATAATGCATGCAGTGGTATGCAACAATTGTGCATGGATCAAATGGTAACATGCATTCAAAAGTATCAAGCCTAACTTGAAAAGAAGAAAGCATTACATCAACGAATCAAGATTTTCTGCACTTCTAATGCCAAAGGGAATTTGAATCCAGCAACATTGGAGCATAACCACTCTCAGTAATTTCTTGCAACGCCTATAAGCTGCATCATCATGTACCTTTTGTTTCATAAATCCTGCATAGAATAGGAACCACCAGCCAGGTTTTTGTGCTGCAGAAAGAAAAGATCAACTGTGGAAACCACAGAAAAAGAAAGTAGACAAAAATAAATGGAGAGACATACCAGATACAAACTATTTTGAAGAAATATATTGTACCTGCACGCTCCACAGAAGAACAAAAGACTATCAAATGGTGGTAGTCTAAAAAATACTCTCAATGATGAACCTTCTAAAGTCTGGACATATCCAATCCCTAGTACTCTAAACTTCTGAAGTACGAATATGTGCAAAAACAAAGAACCTTGGCTTTCTAAATGGAAAGGGAGAAGCTTATATTGTAGCAGAGCATATGACTACAGAGCATATCGGTAAAGACCTCTAGCAGCTACTTGTGAAATGGCAATAAACTGGACAATGATCATTCAAGCACTTTGAGCCACACCGAAATTAAGATGGAAAAGACCAGAAATTTTTTTCCTGAAGCTCCAAGTTTGAAAACTCCAGCCTTCTCTTATCTGGGCTTTAATAACAGAGCCCATCTGTAAGCAACGCAAGAACGACAGAAAAAGCGTTGTTTGCAAATAAGCCTCAGCAAAATGCCATGTTGTTTCTGGAATCCTGCACTGCTTTGCCGAATACGATTCTGCTTGAACTTGTAGGGAAAAGGGCACACAAAGGAATTCTGCCATACTTACTCTTGCAGGCAACCTTTCCTCAGAGATAGAACAGCTGAATATGCTTAGAGGACAAAACTTTTCATGCGTTGGATCGTGGGTTTTTCAACCATATCATGGGAAAAAAATTGTACCTTAATCCTTTGCTTCACTGATTCCTATGCTTCAGTGAACCCTAAGCTTCAACAATCTGCAAATAGAAAGCAGAAACATAAGATTTAGAGCTGGATCTGAAACTGAAGCTGCCAGAATATTTATAAGCACCTTAAGCTTTCTTTGCTTCAACGACTCCTTTGTTTCAAGGACATCTGCTTCAGCGACTGCAAAGAGAAGCACAAACCCGTAAGATTTAGAGCTGATAGAAACCTTGCAAATGAGTGCTTACAAAAAATTAGAACTTGGAACGATCTCACTGCTTAGAATGTAATGCCGGATTTGCTCAAGCTGGGTTAGAGGATTTAGAAGGATCAGAATCATCCATTTTGCCAAAGATTTAGTAGTAGTCCAAAGCAAAGCAAATGCAATCCGAGTTGCAAACAATGCCAGATTCTAATCAACCTGCAGATAAGGATATGAATGGCAATATCAAACACACATACAAAGATATTCTTGTTTGCTAACAAATGGTATATCAAATGAACTTCAAACTAAAGTCTATTTGCCTGCATATGAAGGAAGAAATGGTTTTCCAATGCTTGGCTCTTTGCAATCAAAATAAAGGACCATGTCTCCATAAACCTAAAGAACAGATTGTTAGTATACAAAATTTCAAGCATTTCTAGATCTTTACAGTAAACAATGTCCTGCAAGAGCTGGCTTAGCCTGCACCAATATGCATAAGTAGAAGCTACATAACAATAGAAGCTAAAAGTACAAAACCTCAGCTTCAATGCAACAGCTTTACCTTCTTGCTCTACTAAAACTTCTCTAGGCAATCCACGCTCTGCCTAGGCTGACAATGATTGTCCTCAGATTTTGCATATTATGCTCAAGGGAAAATCCACCTCCAAGTAACTTGAAACTTCTGCATCTAAGCCTTCATTGCATGCGCATCAGCCTCAAATTTCGTGAGAAAAGTACCAAGCTTAGCATAAACCACTGAAAATCATAAACATTTTATTATTGGCAAACCATATTTGAAACTCAGAAATATAGCAGATACAGGAGCTTTTTGTAAGTCATCTCTTCTAATATATTTAGACCCCGTTCACAAAATGTCTGCTTTGATCTTAAATCTGATCATAATCCACCGGGTTCCAATTTGCTTCCTCCATCTTCAAGCTCTGAAAGAAATCATAGAAAGCAAAGCAGAAGAATGTTGAGCAAAGAAACCGGATGAAACCGTGGTTACCAAGATGCTCCAGAAGAATAATCGGATCTTTAGCTCCTGTACGCCTTTGCTATTCTGGGGCCGAGCGTTACATCACTTCTGAGAAAACGGCTCAAACCCTAGCCCCTCAAAAAAAAACGTGGCCAAAAACAACCCGAAAATTCGTTCCGAACTTGAGTTACTTTTTGCCGGATTTCAAATTTCTGATCACAAAATTTCGCTTTGGCCGGATTTCGATGTCCACCGGCGGCCGGAAAAAGGAGGACACACCCCCCGAAACACAATTTAAGTAAGTAGACTAGTAAACGTGTGCCCGGCGTTGCCGGGCTAATGTCCTGCCAAGTCAAAATTGAAAAACAAAGATTACACTTATGGCCAAAGTCAAAATTGAAAATACAACAATTAAACCAAGTAGTTTATTTTATACACCAAAATTCTAGAATGCCAATTTGAACAACATATGTAAAATGTTATTTTGTGGCATTGATATGCGCTAGAATTAAGAGGTTACATAAAAGTTAAACATCAATACTTAGAAAATGTATTCATGTGAGAGCATTAAATCCTATACGACTGGGCTAAACTTCCATTAATTCATGCATGTGGTGGCCACTAATTGATACAACGACAAAATGGTAATCATAAAGGTGGATTTTGCAATAGACAGATGCCACCCTATAAGATGCGTGTAAGAATTGCCACATTGGAGGAAATCAAATATATTAGTTAACCCTTTTTAGCCAACCATTCCTCAAATTTTCTTGCAAGAATGGAGAACTAAACGAAAAAAAATGTGGCTATTTGTAATTACATCCCATACTTCAAATTTTGAATGAAAAAAAGAAAAGCAAGATATAAAATCTTATAGAAATTTAAAAGTAGACCAAATGTTCCTTGTAGAAATTAGTAATTTTGCATGTAGATTTAGTGAGGAATGCATTTACTTTTGAGATACATGTGAGATTAAATGAATGGCATGAGTCTTGTAAGCTTTATTTGTGGACCACATACATGCCAACTGAATGAATCATCTAATTATAGCATCTATTTGTCTCATCCAAAATAGTTTAGTACTTCCACGGCAAAGTGGTAACAAACCATAAGCTGCAACTCAAAAAGCTCTAGGCCTTTGTGTTTTCCAACTCATATCAATCAAAATCCAACCATAATATTTAATGCATATATAACAGCATACCAACATAATAGATTGCAGGAGATTTGAACTCCAAATATTCCAAACTAATCCATTCTCGGAGAGATAAGCATAAACATAGATGCAGAGAGATAAGCATAAACATAGATTTTGCTTTTTCTCGTCATCATCCCTACATTTTGCAATAGATGGATAAATAAGTACTTCTATTCCTACACTTTGCAATAAATTGATAAACATAATTTTACTTTTGATATGCAAGGATACTAAGGTTGTTAACATTACAAAATGCTTCAATACTTGCAATGTCTAGTATTTTGCATCTTTTGTCCCAATGAAGGCTACATCATTTGTCGAACTTTGAATAACCCCCTTCCTCCTCTTTTGGAGTCTACAAACTCAATTTAGCTCAAAAAACTTGAGACAAAAAAATGAATGCGGCTGGCTTTCATACTATAGTTCATGTGGTGATGAAGTGCCACATGACGTAACCTGGCCAATCATCTAATAATGCATGCATGTGGTATGCAACAATTGTGCATGGATCAAATGGTAACATGCATTCAAAAGTATCAAGCCTAACTTGAAAAGAAGAAAGCATTACATCAACGAATCAAGATTTTCACGCGACTTCTAATGCCAAAGGGAATTTGAATCAAAGAACATTGGAGCATAACCACAAAAGAATTTCTTTTAACCCTATAATTTTGCATCATCATGTACCTTTTGTTTCATAAAATCCTGCATAGAATAGGAACCACCAGCCGGGTTTTGTGTCAAGAAAGAAAAGATCAACCGTGGAAACCACGAAAAAGAAAGTAGACAAAATAAATGGAGAGACAAAGTAGATACAAACTATTTTGAAGAAATATATTGTAATTTTGACGCATGTAGATTTAAGAAGAAAAAAGAATCAAATGGTGGTAGTCTAAAAATACTCTCAATGATGAACCTTCTAAAGTCTGGACATATCCAATCCATTAACTCTAAACAAATGAATCATCTAATATATGCAAAAAAACAAAGAACCTATTTGGCTTTCTAAATGGAAAGGGAGAACTTTATATTGTAGGAAAGCATATGAAACCTTGTGAGCATACTCAAAAACCTCTAGGCCTTACTTGTCCAAAATGGCAATCCAAAATCCGGACAATGATCATTAGAAGCACTTTGAGCCATATAACGAAATTAAGATGGAAAAAGATTGCAAATTTTTTTGAAGCTCCAAAGTTTGAAAACTAATCCTTTCTTATCCGGGCTTTAATAAACGTGAGCCCATCTGGAGAGATAAGCATAAGAACGATTTACCTTCGTTGTTTGCAAATAAGCCTCAGGAAAATGCCATGTTGTTTCGAATGGCTGACAAGTACTTCTATTCTACACTTTGCAATAACTTGAGGGAAAAGGGCACACAAGGAATACTAAGGTTGTTACTCTTTGCAGGGCAACCTTTCCCGGAGATTCCTCTGAATATGCTTAGAGGACAAAACTTTCATGCGTTGGATCGTGGTTTTTCAACCATATCATGGGAAAAAATTGTACCTTAATCCTTTGCTTCATCGATTCCTATGCTTCTAATGAACCCTAAGCTTCAACAATCCGCAAATAGAAAGCGTAAAACATAAGATTTAGAGCTGGATCCAAACCAAAACGCCTTAATATTTATAAGCACCTTAAGCTTTCTTTGCTTCAAGGACTCCTTTGTTTCAAGGACATCTGCTTCAGCGACTGCAAAGAGAAGCACAAACCTGTAAGATTTAGAGCTGATAGAAACCTTGCAAATGAGTGCTTACAAAAAATTAGAACTTGGAAAGATCTCACTGCTTACAATGTAATGCCGGATTTGCTCAAGCTGGGTTAGAGGATTTAGAAGGATCAGAATCATCCATTTTGCCAAAAATTTAGTAGTAGTCCAAAGCCAACAAATCCAAAGCAAAGCAAATGCAATCCAAACAATGCCGATTCTAATTAACCTGCAGATAAGGATATGAATGGCAATATCAAACACATACAAAGATATTCTTATTTGCTAACAAATGGTATATCAAATGAACTTCAAACTAAAGTCTATTTGCCTCCATATGAAGGAAGAAATGGTTTTCTTTTGCAATCAAAATAAAGGACCATGTCTCCATAAACCTAAAGAACAGATTGTTAGTATACAAAATTTCAAGCATTTCTAGATCTTTACAGTAAACAATGTCCTGCAAGAGCTGGCTTAGCCTGCACCAATATGCATAAGTAGAAGCTACATAACAATAGAAGCCAAAAGTACAAAACCTCAGCTTCAATGCAACAGCTTTACCTTCTTGCTCTACTAAAACTTCTCTAGGCAATCCACGCTCTGCGTAGGCTGACAATGATTGTCCTCAGATTTTGCATATTATGCTCAAGGGAAAATCCACCTCCAAGTAACTTGATCTAACTTCATTGCATCTAAGCCTCAAATTTTCCTCCGCATGCAAAGCAAAAGTGAAAAAACTCAAATATTCATGGAGAAAAGTACCAAGCTTAGCATAAAATGGTTCTAAGAAAATCATAAACATTTTATTATTGAGAAAAAACCATAAATTTGAAATCTAAACATTTTATTAAATAAACCATAATTGAAACTCAAAAATATAGGAGCTTTTTGTAAGTCATCTCTTCTAATATATTTAGACCCCGTTCACAAAATGTCCGCTTTGATCTTAAATCTCCAAATATAATCCACCGGGTTCCAATTTGCTTCCCATCTTCAAGCTCTGAAAGAAATCATAGAAAGCAAAGCGAAGAATGTTGAGCAAAGAAACCGGATGAAACCGTGGTTACCAAGATGCTCAGAAGAATAATCGGATCTTTAGCTCCTCAGACGCCTTTGCTATTCTGGGGCCGAGCGTTTACATCACTTCTGAGAAAACGGCTCAAACCCTAGCCCCTCAAAAAAAAAAACGTTATAAAAACAACCCGAAAATTCGTTCGAACTTGAGTTACTTTTTGCCGGATTTTCAAATTCTGATTCACAAAAATTTCGCTTTGGCCGGTTCGATGTCCACCGCGGCCGGAAAAGGAGGACACACCCCGAAACACAATTTAAGTAAGTAGACTAGTAAATGTGTGCGGCGTTTATCTACTAATGTGTTTTACCAAGTCAAAATTGAAAAACAAAGATTACACTTATGGCCAAAGTCAAAATTGAAAATACAACAATTAAACCAAGTAGTTTATTTTATACACCAAAATTCTAGAATGCCAATTTGAACAACATATGTAAAATGTTATTTTTGGAGCCATTGATATGTGCCAGAATTGAGGTTACATAAAGTTATGAATCAATACTTTAGAAAATGTATTCATGTGAGCCATTAAATCTTATGTAAAATGGGCTAAACTTCCATTAATTCATGCATGTGGTGGACTAATTGATACAACGACAAAATGGTAATCATAAAGGTGGATTTTGCAACAAAGTAGATGCCACCCTATAAGATGCGTGTAAGAATTGCCACATTGGAGGAAATCAAATATATTAGTTAACCCTTTTTAGCCAACCATTCCTCAAATTTTCTTGCAAGAATGGAGAACTAAACGAAAAAAATGTGGCAGTGTAATTACATCCCTATACTTCAAATTTGCACGAATCCGAAAAGCAAGATATAAAATCTTATAGAAATTTAAAAGTAGACCAAATGTTCCTTGTAGAAATTAGTAATTTTGCATGTAGATTTAGTGAGGAATGCACATTTACTTTGAGATACATGTGAACCATTAAATGAATGGCATGAGTCTTGTAAAGCTTTATTTGTGGACCACATACATGCCCTGAATGAATCATCTAATTATAGCATCTATTTGTCTCATCCAAAATAGTTTAGTACTGCCACCGGCAAAGTGGTAACAAACCTTGTGTAAGCGCAACTCAAAAGCTCTAGGCCTTTGTGTTTTCCAACTCATATCCAATCCAAAATCCATCTTATAATAGAACCGCAATGCATATATAACAATGTAGACGCAATAGATGTCATGGAGATTTGAACTCAAATATTCCAAACTAATCCATTCTCGGAGAGATAAGCATAAACATTTCTGGTCATCAGAGAGATAAGCATAAAGATATAGATCAACAAGACGTTCTCATCCCTACATTTTGCAATAGATGGATAAATAAGTACTTCTATTCCTACTTTTGCAATAAATTGATAAACATGGCCCATGTACATGCAAGGATACTAAGGTTGTTAACATTACAAAATGCTTCAATCCTTGTCCTAGTATTTTATACAAATGATTTGATCATTTCTTTTGTCCCAATGAAGGCTACATCGCTGATCCAACGAACTTTGAATACCAATCCTCTCTTTTGGAGTCTACAAACTCAACTTAGCTCAAAAATTTGGCTTGAAAAAAGGTGCAAAGTTTTTATTTCATACTATAGTTCATGTGAGTGATTAAATCCACATGACGTAACCTAAACAATCATTAATTCATGCATGGTGGCCACAATTGATACATGGATCAAATGGTAAATGCATTCAAAAGTATGGATTTTGAAAAGAAGAAAGCATTACATCAACTAATCAAGATCACTTAAATGCCAAAGGGAATTCAAATGAATTAGTTAACATTGGAGCATAACCATTCCTCAAATTTCTTGCAACGAATATAAACTTTTACAAAAAAATGTGGCTTTGTTTCATAAATCACGATAGAATAGGAGATATAAAATTTTATAGCCTTTTAAAAAAAGATCAACTTTGGAAACCCTTAAAAAAAAAAGTAACAAAAATAAATGTAGATTTACAAACTATTTTGAAGAAATGGCTTGTACTGCACGCCCACGAAGAACAAAAGCAAATTGGTAGTCTAAAAATACTCTCAATGATGAACCTTCTAAAGTCTGGACATATCAATCCTAGTATTCTAAATCTATTTGTCTACCTAATATTCAAAAAAAAGTTTAGTACTAAATGGAAAGGGAGAAGCTTATATGGTATCAAACCATATGACTACTGAGCATAAACTAAGAAGGCCTTTGTGTTTTCCAACTCATGTGAAATGGCAAAATCGGACAATGATCATTCAAGCACTTTGAGCCATGTATATAAATTAAGATGGAAAAGACCGGAAATTTTTTCCTCAAATCCAAGTTTGAAAACTAATCCATTCTCGGGCTTTAATAAGCATAAATCATAGATCAACGCAAGAGATAACATAAAATAGCGTTGTTTGCAAATAAGCCCTACAAAATGCCATGTTGTTTCGGAATAAGTACTCGACTCTATTCCTACACTTTGCAATGAACTTGTGATAAAAGAACACACAAGGATACTAAGGTTGTTAACAATGTGTAACCAGTTCGGAGATAGAACAATTTGAATATGCTTAGAGGACAAAAGCGTTTCATGCGTTGGATCGTGGGTTTTTCAACCATATCATGGGAAAAAAATTGTACCTTAATCCTTTTTTCACTGATTCCTATGCTTGATTGAACCCTAAGCTTCAACAATACGCAAATAGAAAGCGAGAAACATAAGATTTAAATTTGGATCTGGCTGTAGGGGCCGCGAATATTTATAAGCACCTTAAGCTTTCTTTGCTTCAAGGACTCCTTTGTTTCAAGGACATACGGCCCCGATTTGCCAAAGAGAAGCACAAACCCGTAAGATTTAGAGTGATAGAAACCTTGCAAATGAGTGCTTACAAAAATTAGAACTTGGAAAGATCTCAACTTTGCTTACAATGTAATGCGGATTTGCTCAAATTTGGGTTAGAGGATTTAGAAGGATCAGAATCATCCATTTTGCCAAAGATTTAGTAGTAGTCCAAAGCAAAGCAAAGCAAATGCAATCAGGAGTTGCAAACAATGCGATTCTAATCAACCTGGAGATAAGGATATGAATGGCAATATCAAACACATACAAAGATATTCTTGTTTGCTAACAAATGGTATATCAAATGAACTTCAAACTAAAGTCTATTTGCACGCATATGAAGGAAGAAATGGTTTTCAATGCTTGGCTTTGCAATCAAAATAAAGGACCATGTCTCCATAAACCTAAAGAACAGATTGTTAGTATACAAAATTTCAAGCATTTCTAGATCTTTCTGATTAAACAATGTCGCAAGAGCCGGCTTAGCTCGCACCAATATGCATAAGTAGAAGCTACATAACAATAGAAGCTAAAAGTACAAAACCTCGACCACTTCAATGCAGCGGCTTTACCTTCTTGCTCTACTAAAACTTCTCTAGGCAATCCACGCTTCTGCCTAGGTCGACAATGATTGTCCTCAGATTTTGCATATTATGCTCAAGGGAAAATCCACCTCAAGTAACTTGAAACTTACGCATCAGCCTCAAATCTAAGCCTTCATTGCATGCATACCGGTGTAATCGGTTAAAATGGTTCAGCACCTCAAATTTCGTGAGAAAAGTACCAAGCTTAGCATAAACCACTGAAAATCATAAACATTTTATTATTGGCAAACCATATTTGAAACTTCAAATATAGCGATAACGGAGCTTTTTGTAAGTCATCTCTTCTAATATATTTAGACCCAGTTCACAAAATGTCCGCTTTGATCTTAAATCTGATCTCATAATCCACAGGGTTCCAATTTGCTTCCTCCATCTTCAAGCTCAAAAGAAATCATAAAGCAAAGCGAGAAGAATGTTGAGCAAAAAAACCGGATGAAAAGTGGTTACCAAGATGCTCCGGAAGAATAATCGGATCTTTAGCTCACATGCGCCTTTGCTATTCGGGGGAAGCGCGTTATCACCGAGAAACGGCTCAAACCCTAGCCCCTCAAAAAAAAACGTGGCCAAAAACAACCCGAAAATTCGTTCCGAACTTGAGTTACTTTTTGCCGGATTTCAAATTTCTGATCACAAAATTTCGCTTTGGCCGGATTTCGATGTCCACCGGCGGCCGGAAAAAGGAGGACACACCCCCCGAAACACAATTTAAGTAAGTAGATATGGTCTTTGAAGCAATGGTTGGTGCTTTATGAAATTGGCTTCATTAATCTATTAAAAAGAATCAATGTAATCCATCAACAATTGTCCATATTTTTGTTTTGAGCTAACACATGTAATGCATATTATGATAGCTACCATACAAGGAACTTTTTTGCATTACTTTGAAATAGAAGTACCTTATTAAGCAAAGCCTAAACCATAAAATCTTTCATTATAGATAATGCTCAAGTCAAATGTCATTATAGATATAATTCTCCAGTTGTGGCACGCACGTTTACTAGATGGAATTTTTTTTTTTTTTGAAGAATATAGGAATATATTAAACCACTAGAATGTGATCAAGTACAATGATAAGTGTGGTGCTAAGAAATGAAGTGCCCATCATGATTCACAATCAGAAGAATGTCGACCAAATTTCCGCTTTTTAACGTGCCCGGACAAGCTTGAGACTTGGTAAGCCCGCCACAACTTATGCCTCAAGATGGAACCAACCGAAAGGGCTAATCGATTCTCAAAGACCTTCGGCTCTCCGTCTTTTTCCAAATCAACCACGGCCAAGCTCGCGATAAATGGAACGCTTGGCGGCTTGGCCACCGACCAACCGCTGGGAAAGACTCCCATGAGAAGCCGATTTGGTGAGGAAGACCCAAAGAGGGCTCTCACCGGGACCAAGCTGCCCCCTACTCTCGTGCATAGGGACTCTCTCGGCCTCCCACATAGAGGGCATGTTTCCGCTACCGAGGCTTGAACACTGTACTGGGACATTCACCACGAGGCTACGGTGCAAGATCCGCCATAAAAGTGCGGTTTTAGGAGGAGGCAATGTATTCCACGCCCATTCCACATGGCGGGCCACTTACTCCTGGAAGCTTAAGTGACCACTTATCCAGAAGGCTGACAATGTGTCCGAAGCGCTAGAAACCCATAAGCCGATGCTACAAACCGAGATGCATCAAGTCCACTATGCGAGTTCCAAACGCGATTGACTTTGAGAAGACAAGCGCAATGGAATAGCATTCGCAATTCGCCCAAGTAGAATGTCCCAAGCCGAAGGCCAAATCGATCCCTAAAAAACTCCCACGGCGCCGGATGACCCTCCCAATACCGATCACGGATGGATGTTACCCTGCGGCAATCCATCCATCCACCGAGGTGTAGGGAAGAGGCCAAGGAGATGAGAATCCAAGGGTACCCAAAGAAAGGGCGATGAGGCTACTATACACCGCTAGGGTCCAATGAAAAGAGAACCTTGACCACCTTCCGGGCCTTGAGGAGACCTTTAAGAAAAGGCGAAGCATGAGGGGAATGGCCATAAATCCTCAAAGAGCCCACGGCAGCTGAGCGGAATTCTTTGGCTTCCTAAACACAATAGAGTGGCCCGGCGGCGCCAACAGAGCCAATCCTCGGGGATTGTTGCTCACAACAACCGCCGGATGAATTTTGACACGAGAACCCGCCGTGTGCAAGGACACATCAAGCATACCTAAGCCCCCGCCTTTAAGGGCGCACACACTTCCACCATGCGACCTTCATTTGTAGCCCCTCCTCATTTCCTCCCCAAACAAAATTGCGAATGGTGTCATCCAACTCCTTAACCACACTTTTGGCAAGTATGCGGGAGGTCTTCGTAAACATGAGTGCTACAGAAACCGGCTTGGCTACGAGTAATCCCACCAGCCATGGTGAGTTTACTTCCCCTCCACCGGTTCGAGATCTTTGCTTAAGATTACGTAATGTCTCGCCCAAATTGCCCTAGCATTAATGTCCAAGCCAAATGGTATGCCCTAATGGTTTGGCCATTTGTGGTGGCGGTGTAAGAGCCTGTGGAAACCGACTCAACCCGCAGAGGAGGTTCCTCCGGTACCCACATGGCTCAGCACCGACCGTTAAGCAAGCACCCGAAGCTAAAGAAAAGGCATCCAAAATATTCTTGGCTGCCCGGAGATTGGACTCATCTGCATGAAGAAAGAGGAATGTATCATCCGCCAAAATTGATTGCAAAACATTGCGACCCATCATCCATCACGAAGACCTTGCACCACATTGTCGTAAAGCGCCACACTGAAAAAGCGAGAGAGCTACGCCACTATAGTGAACAGGAAGGGGCCAAGCGGACATCCCCGCCTAATGCCTCGGCCCACGAGAAGATTGAAGAGGTCTCACCGACACCACACTATCGCCCTAGCGGAACCGTCTAGCTTCATAACCGTTTCCACGAAACTAGGTCCGCGCAAAGGCGCATCATATCGCCAAGAACCTGTCACTAACTTGTCATAAGCCTTGGCAAAATCCAGCTTTAAGAAAAACAAGGGGTACGCCTCATCCCTCACGAGCCAATGCACTCCCTCAAAAGCAGTGACCACATTATGAAGAATGTTATTTGAGGTATAAAACCGGACCGCTCTGCACTAATGGCGTGAACTAGTACCGGCTTAAGCCTCTCACCAAAGCCTTAGCAATGATTTTATACACTACGCATAATGAGTAATAGGCCTCCAGTCATTGATGGTTTTAGGATGCTTACACTTGGGTATAAGTGAAATACAACTCAGATTAAAGTGAGAGGATGCATCGAGTTATTCCCAAAAGATCCACATACACACCACCGAAGTCCCCACCCATTCCCATTGCTGAAAAAAAAAACTCC
Organism: Isoetes taiwanensis; assembly: GCA_021234155.1. Lineage (NCBI taxonomy): Eukaryota > Viridiplantae > Streptophyta > Lycopodiopsida > Isoetales > Isoetaceae > Isoetes > Isoetes taiwanensis. The sequence goes on from JAJEKV010000685.1 coordinate 55,517, forward strand.
ATTTGGTATTCCATCTAATCCGGGGACACTTATTCCGAGCCAGCAAAGATGCATCCCCAACTCACCTCTGTCAACGGCTCCTCTAAGCTCTGTCTTTGAAGGGTGAGATTCTTAGCGATACCTTGGCCGGCCCGGCTCTTGAAAAACACTCGTGAGGGAAGCGGGCTCTCCTTGAAAAATGTTTCATAGTCTTGTTGCTACAAAGGCCTTGATAGCATCGGTTCTGCAACAACACTCCACGGGTGTAACTATGTCCACCATGGCTGCCGCATACTTCTTACGGGGCTGCGAAAAAAGACTTTAGAGCAAGTGTCGGGGTTGCTTCCAGCCACGTCAAACCTGCTTTGACCACGGCTGCGACACCTTGGCCTCCTCCTCAACCTCGATCGGACGAAGCACTGCTGCTCCACGCAAGCCATCGAGACCCGCCCTCTAAGAGACTCCGGTTCGCATATAAGGCATCCAACTGCGACCAGGCCAAAGCCTTTTGTCGCCCCCATTATTTTGCAAATTTGTTTTACCTTAGCCAATCTTTGTAACCATTGCACTCATTCCGCTATCGGGTGAATATCTGGCTAGCGTATTAAATGAGCTTTACCGGCCGTGAAACTGGATCCTGAAGAAAGCTTGTGTTAAGCTTAAAAGCGGTCTGAGACCCAGCGGTGGGTGGTCATGAAGCATTTGAATGATCCGGGAGTGTGATCAGAGATAGAGGTGGCGTAACATTCACCCTAGTGAAGGCTGGAGCATAATCCAAGACCTTTGGAGTGCCATAAACTCTATCCACCCTAGTGTATGCCCTACCATGCCCTGACCAATTATTGCACCAAGTAAAATTCCGATCCCCAGGGAAGCTGTCAAACCCCACTCACGACAAACCTAAGCCATTGGTCACGCTCAAAACCACGCACAATATCGAACCAATACCATGCTGTCCTCTGGGAGCTCCACCATGTTAAAGTCACCGGGACAAACCATGTAGAACCCATACCAAAGGATTGGAGCTTATTTCGCAATTGTGCCCATAAGCAACCCTCTCCGAGTGGCCCCAATTGGTGCATACACATTGGTAAGCCCCACTCTGGACTGGCCCTCCTTCCATTTAATCACGCCCCACTGGCCTTGGCTATCCGTGGCTGAAAAGGTTACATGTACACCCATTTTCCAACAAATCAAAGTACCTCCCCGGCCCGCGTTTGTAGCAGTACCGCAGCCACGCATCGATTACCCAAGATATTCATTAGGTTGGTAATATCACCCCGGCACATTTATGCTCCCACCAAACACAAGATATCCGGATTAAGATTCTTCCGCGACCATGGCGAGGCGTGCTTTTTTTATTAGGAGAGGATTTGATGCCTCTCACATTCCAAGATAGAATTTTTCTTATCCATGTGGGTCGTTTGTGCACCAAGGGTCGGGGATCCCCTTGTAAAGCCTCACATGCCTCAACACTATCGACCCGGAAGAAAAGTTACGGACTACCCGATCAATCACCATTCGATCCACTTGAGGAGGGACTGCGATTGTTGGGCTGCGGATGGGCTAAGTGACCCTCTTGAGGAGCTCTCACCGAGGCTCGCCTCCTAGAAACAACTTGTTGCCACCCTTCCTTTTTCTTGCAACTCTTCAATGCGTGCAAGTCTCCCTCTGGACCTGGGGATCCACCATCGAGAGGAGGGGTTCGGGTTGTGTCTCTGGGCGCCCACCTCCCACGACCTTCAACTGGGGGAACAAGTGCAGAGGGTGAAGGCGGGTCAACCACTATTTGCTCTGCTTGGGTGTGCCGAGTGAGGTTTATCTTTGGTGAAATTGCTTAAGCGAGGGAAACATTGCCAAAAGCTCTCCCCATTGAGCAAGTCCAACCGGAAGTAAGAATAAAATCACCACTTTTAACCACAAGACTCGAGGTACCATCTCATATCCGCCAGAATACCTACATATATCTGTGGTGCATCCACAATCGAAAGGCGCTTATGTGAGTTCCCGTGCCTTTGGCCATGGCCACTAGAAACTTCGGGCACCATCATCTCACGAGGCAGATCCGGTTTGAAGCCGAGATGGCACTCTAGCTGCAAAGTTGGGCCTAGCATAAGAGAAACACGGAGCATAATGTTGGAACAAAACATAGGCCCCTCCCATACGCGTGCCACTCCATGCAAGACCAATCGCTCCACCGGTGGCCTCGAGAATCAACCATAATAAGAAAAAATTATTACCCGAGACTTGAGTGGTCACATATGGAGGCAACCCGACCTCTTAAACCGGGCCCGTGCCCGCACCCAAGCCTCTCGTGATATCCAAAAAGGCCCGGTGAAATGGCCTAACACCGAAGATGCAACCAAATTTCTCAGATATCTTGCACATGCTTCGTGATTGATTTCTACAACAGGGAGGTAATGATTTAAAAACTCTTTGCAAATCCTTCTTATTATTACGCTCTAGGATAAGGGTAAAGCCTCTCGTCACCCTAGAACTTTTCTCTCGCACTTTCGCTTGCAACGGTTGCCTAATCTAATCAGAAAACCTAGGCCTAGAAAAGCAAGACCTTGTCATTACCTTTCCATGCATGAGGAGTTGGGGCTCGTGGGCGGTTGAGGCACCACCTCCGGGAAGCTGCGCAGAGATATCGAAAGGGGTCCTGGCAACACATCACCATTCACACCAACCAAGGATGGCAAAGTTACAGACTCCAAAGGTGGCATTGAGTGGGCACCACCTCTCTATTCTCCATCCTACCCGAATTCCCAAAAGCCGGCTCTCACGGGAATCCCACCGCCCTCTTTGGATACATCATGGCTAAGAATTGGCTCTTGAAGATCCGGCCAAGGCGACGCTTGGTTTTGGATATATCCTTGCCTCCTTTCTTTTCCAAAGCGGCATCTCGACCGCGAATCCTGGCCCAGCCTTCTCCAGGCCCAAACTCGGTGCAGAATTACCCGCCATCACCATGCTCATGAGGGGTTTACAGCAGAAGGCCGCAACAGGGGGATCAAATCCGCCCCCCAAACACAGCAAAAACCAAAGAAAAATATGTGCAAAAAGAAGGATCACTGAAAGAGCTACCTGCTTTCAAAGACTACCTGCTTTCAAAGAACAAAGCTTATTGTGTGGTAGAGTTTGTTGTTTGATAGTTGAAATGCATTCAAGCAAACATCATCAATAATCATTCAAACATTTCCAATTATCGGTTGTGTGTGGCTTCCAGTTTTGGATTAGATCCACTGGATTTCTTTAGGCACCTCAGCATGCTAGAATGCAATCAATATATACCAGTATTCCTCCATGTTGAGGCTTGAAAAGCATTCTGTGCCATTGTTTATGAGTTTAGATTGTCATCAAACCTCTTATAAATACTAACTTATCTTGCAAACATTCGACGAATATTTAGACTTTCACATGTACACAAGTAATATCAAAGAAGCAATATTTTTGTCATCGTTATCAATGTCTCACATTGCTATGATACTACTATAACATAATACACAATTCCATAACACAATTTATGAACTAAAGTATGCCACTGAAACATGGCAAATTCTGTGTTTTGCATATCTATAACTACTTTTTGTTGATGTATTTAACTGCTTCGTTGTAGAATTTGGTAACACATGTTCATTTATCATCACACAGGTTAAATGGTCTTACAGGAAGATACACATTTAACAGTTGAAGAAGCAAGCAAATGCATATAAGTGCTATAAGTGCTTTATGTGAGATTGGAGAAGCATTTAGATATTAGCATGGTTGGACCATGCTAAGGACCATTGAAATATATGAGTTCATATTTGATGTTAAAGCAATGGTCAAATGGTCGAGACCAATGCATTGTAAATTAAAAGATGGAGGTAACGAAATTCGAATATAGAAGTTCCCTGAGTGCAAGGGAAAAACACCACGGTTACCTTACAGGTCGGAACCATGCCATAGCGGCCGGATCCGGCCCTATAAACTAAGATGTACAGAAGTTAGACAATGCACTGAAACAATTAGGGATTGAATACTGCCAGTTCGATGGTTTAAGCAGGTGTTCGTTCATTTGTGAAGTTCACAATATTGTTTAAAGCTTGATTAAGAATATATTTGTCTGGTTATTATTTTCAATGGTTGAATAACCTTCTGCTCAATAATAAAAGTTGTTGAGTTGATTGTTTGGAATTGCTAGGTGATTTTTCTTGAAAAATCTCATTCGTAAGTCTGGGTCTGCCTTCCCAAATGTGCCATCTTTAGAGAACAATTTAATTGCCCCTTCCCCATCATTCTTTATAAAGCATTGTATCCTATTCTATTCTATTGTAGTGAAATCCATCCTTTAAATACAAAGTGAGTACATTGATGATATTGTTATTAGGCAATTTGAATAACAAATAAAAAATTACAAAAGCAAATAATATCCCTTCTTGGCAGTATAACGTGTTGTTGTCAGAAGCTACGCATATGGACGTTAAAGGGTCGAGTTCTAATGCTGGGACATTAGCCGGCAACGCCGGCCACACGTTTACTAGTCTACTTATTTAAAAAGCTTCTTGGGTTTTCTACCGATGCCAGTGTGCCCTTTTCAGGCGTTACTTTTGGAAGTAAAAAATGTGTTTTCTGGCCACCTTGCTCCATCGCCAGCTCCAATCTCACAAAACAAGATTCAAGATCACCCCAATCTGCCGAAACATGTTTTCTGTAGCTCCACTTTTATGAGGAAACTTTTCTTTTTCCAAGTCCACGAATCAGAATCTTCCATCTCGCATGCCAACGTGTAATTATTCACCCAGCATCCATTGCCGAATCATTCGTCACACAGTCATCAGGCCCACAAAATCTAGAGAACCTTGCTTACTGGCCACCTTGCTTTTTTTTCCTCCTTTTCGGCAATTTTCCTCCCTCCATCGACGACCATAAGCGAGACATGGCAGGGATACTCTTCCACCTGCCATCAATTTTGCAATTGCCAATAGTATTTCCAACAATCTAGTATTCATTCTTCTCTTGAATAGAGTGCGATGGGCGGTGGCTTAACGCATCTGTCTGGCCGAGAAATAGCAGAGAGGGAGAAGCAAGGGCATTCTGTACAGATTTGATTTGATTCATCTTCCAATTTTCTGGTCATTCTTGCACGATAACATGTTTCTAACCATATTTCGTTGGTTGTGGCAATAGACAAACAGCAAGGGAGTTTTTCAAATACGGAGAATCATATCTATTCTGGCAAGCTTCATTTGAGTGCATATCTACTGCAGGTTTGTGGAGCTGGAGTTTGTGACATTTGAGAGCTGCTGCAAGGTCGGAAGGTCTCGGATCGTTCTTTAAGTTCGGATTTTATTTTTGCTACTAAAAAGGTAGAAAAACGATTGCAGAGCCACACTCTTTCTTTACTTGGCTGTGGATTTTCTACAGAATATGCATGGACAAGCCACTTGGTTTGCTTGAATATTCTGATTGCAAGCAATCATGCAAGGTAAGCTCCTAGGCTAAGCAAAGCTTCTTCTTTTTCTGAAATTTTATGGTCTGATACAGAAGCTGCAGGACTTAACTCTTTAAGAATCTGAGGTTAGGAGGTGAGAGCATTTGCCGCAATCATGAGTGTGGGTTCATTAGAGATTAGTGATTGATGAGTTCAAGCATCGAGACTTCCCAGTCTTTCTTTCCCCTCCTCTTTGGGCAATGTACCTTAGTTTACATCCTAAGTTCCATTGTTGAAAGAGGCGGGGTCAGCAAGATTTGGGAATTCTCGATGCTTTAACTCTGATATGCTTTAACTCCCATTCAATGGATAGGTAAGGCATAACTCCGGTACGCCAAATTGGGCATTTGAACGCCATCAGGACCTATAATTTGTACCTCCATTCCTTTGGGCGGCACCTGCCATGTGCCGCCATTTGATATTCAGAGCATGTGCCACCCAAAGGAATAGAGTATAAATTATAGGTCCTGATGGCGTTCAAATGCCCAATTTGGCGTACCGGAGTTATGCCTTACCTATCCAATCTGACGTACACATGAAAGAAACATAGAAAGAACCATTATACATGAAAGAACCATCATACATGTACGAAACATATAGAAGACAAAAACTTATAACAAAAAACTTTACTTTTTATTAATAGTGCCAGGGACGGTTACAATAGTAGGAAAATCCTCATGACCCATTACAACAGACTGAAGATACTCATCACATCATTTTTCTAGGCAGCACCTTCCTCATCAGTTTCATTATTCGGAGTTCCATCCTGTTCTGTCTGGTGACCTAGGTTCAACCTCCGATGACCCTTTCCCTTAGCGCAACGTCCTCGAGGCATGTTTTTCTAGCACGTTCTCTGTTTGTCGAGGTAAAGCGTGAGGGAGAGTCCGATGGATCACGTAGGCCAGTCAAATCCTCAACTGCATTGCTCGGACCTGACCCCTCCGTGTCGGACTCCTGGGTATCCCCACCGCCGGTACGACTCCCCCGAGAATATGGCTTGGCCTATATCATCTTCGGCCATCAACGGCAATGGTGGGTAATAATGTCTTCGTCAACATGGTTTGCGGCATTTATTGCAGCGGCTCGCCCCATTGTCTTCGGCCGTCCTCTTCCACCGAATCTGCATCCATGAAAGGAAACCGTGGTTTATCAATTTGCGGATGTACCATCTGCTGCGATTCAATAGCCGCCAGTTTGAGAAGTTGTATACAAGTTTGTCTGCCTTCTTATGTAGCAAGCGATTGCGGGTGACACTGTGTATATACTTATAGGCACTCCAATTCCTCTCACTTGCACTATTGGAAGATACCAAAGAGAGTATAGTCATTGCAATTGCCTGCAAGGTATCAGCAACTTGTCCGTGGGCTTGCCACCATGCATAGGATTCCATATTTGGTTCCTTCTTATGACTCTCCAGTGGTCCGAGCTGTTGGGATAGAACATTTTTGCAACCTTCTTCAACGAGCCCATCACTTCTTTATTTGTATGCTGGTCCATATCGTGGTTGTGTGAGTCTAAGGCATGTGTGGCGCCATGAAGATCATTGTATGATTTCTCCCATCGTTCATTGAAGTCTCTGAGTAGTGTTGCGCGCTTAGCATTGTCAAATGGCGCATTGGGGCCATCATGTTCTAGGAAGGATTGAATGGAGTGCCAACACCTCCAGACCTTTCCAGTGCTTGCCTTCGAAGAATCAAGGGTTTTGATGGCATGACAAACAGGTTGCATGCACCTCACAACATTCTTTACACCTTTCCAAAATGTCTCCTGCCCAAACATGTCTCGAAGGGCAGCGGCTTGTTGTCGGTGTTTGGCAGCATTTTTCCCTTTCTGCCTCCTTTCCCATTCAAAAAACTCTGTATGATTGAAGGTTGAGATAATCCAATCACGACACTTAAGCACTCTTTCAAGCCAGATGTAATTGGAACCAAACCGGATTCGCAATGACTTGTAGATGGCATAAATTACCGGCTTCTTTGTGATGAATTTTACAAGTCGACGCACTTTCTGAATGGGATCTTTGAACCACGTGTGCTGTGAGAACCAATCCTTGAGTAATAGGTTCAGGCAATGGCATTGGCAGCTAGTAGCGTGCAACCCTGGGAATTTAGACTCCAATAATTCACCCGCTAACTTGCAATTAGACGCGTTATCCATTACAACCTGAAATATTCTCTTCGGTCCAAAACTCTCTATCACGGCCTTTGTTTTCTGAAAAATCCAATCTCCTGTCACTTGGTCAGTTTTGGTTTCTACAGTTTTCAAAAATGCTTCACCCTCTGGATACACGATCATGAAGTTTATAAGATGGTCCTTGTTTACATTGCTCCAACCATCAGTCACCAATGAGGCTGGTCTGGCTTCAGTAAGATGACACAACTTCATCTCCACCCTCTCGACCATTTTTTCGTGTATTTCATCAACCATTTTATTGTTGGCATGCTTTGTATGAAGGCAATCTAAAAAAACGGTCCTGCTTTGGCAACTTCCTGGAAGGCTTCTTTCATTGCTTTGTGCTCCAAAACATGTGGAGACAACCCGGCATATAAAAATGCCTCTACAACCTTCAATTGCATCTGCTTCAGTTGCTCTGATGTTAAGCAATGATCAACCCTCTGTTGTTTCGTCTGTCTTTCCACTATTTCAATTGTCTCTATCATTCTCTGCTCTCCCGTGCTTATACATATTGACCCTAGTCCACCCTCTGATTGGTATGCTGTCCCAACATGGGGGGTGGTATAGTTATCTTCGTCTGCTCCAGCCCGGCACTGCTCTTGAGTATTCGTAACTTGTCTTTTTCTCATATTATTCTTCGTTTTGCATATCCCATCCAGTCGAGACAATCTTTCAATGGCATCCTTTCGCAAGTCAGCAGATGCAGTACAAGTGGTGACACCGACGTCTCGTTCACGTAAGATGTGAGCTCGAATTCTTGTTGCAGAACCATTTACCGATGAGTATCCACAAAACACACATTCCCACTCATTTACACCAAACTCTTTCACAAAATCCCCGACCAAGAACTCTCGATAGCGCCGACCACGTATACAAGATGCGGGCCCCGCGGGTGGCCGCCACGGAAATATAGATCCTCGCACCTCTAGAGGTGGATGCATGACACGCTGCCGCACCTCCAGAGGTAGATCGTGACCAGTAGCCACCATTGCTCGGACCTAGGCGACAATGTCTCTTAATCGACTCCTTGATTACAATTAACTAAAGGAAAGGCGATATATGCAAAGGAGCAAGCTCACAATGCATATGTTACATCGACGTCCGCATTTGCGAGAATCAAGGGGGTTGGAAGGACCCTATAGGATATTCTATGGAGCGATGCGAACCCAAGGTGGAAACCACCGGGGCCGGAGTAAACTCACATTCCAAGATCCAACGTCGAGGCTCGACACACTAAAACGACACATCAAAGGCAAACCGTTTCCTAAGGAGTATTTTGACTCAACCCGGCGGTCAACGTTTGAGGTGAATTCTAGGGCTAATCATGTTTTTCTTATATATACTATTAACAATTGCCACAAAAACAAAGCCAAACAATGGCGCAAAACATTTTTTGCTTAGTAAATTGGGAAAAACAAATCGAAAATTTTCACAGACGCGAACCTCCTAGCGACGCTGAACCTTTAAAACAGCGACGCTGAAGTTTAAATTATTTCACAGACAACAAACAACTACAACGCGGTAATCGCGTTATAGTTGTTTTCAGCGTCTGTAAAAAATTGGTTTTATGTGACGCCGCGAAGGTTTGCGATGCGAAAAATTTTCAGCAGACAAATAAATTAGTAGTTTTCGCAAACGCGAAAATCTTCCGACGCCGGAATTGTTTTTTGCTATTTTTTTTTTGCATTTTATACGGCAAATTTGTGCCGTATCATACAATTCATACGTATTCCGTATAAAACATATAGCATATTGAACCTATCCCTGGTAGAGACTAGCATCACATATGAATTCCGACTGCAAAAGCTTCAAATGGATATAAAAATCTTTGCAATTCTGATTGATTTCAAAAGATTAACTTGTGGTTTTCTCTCTGGTCCAATTTAACGACTCTGGGATTCCAATTTAACGACTCTGGGATAATCTCGTCATTCAACAAATCTTCCCAGAAGAGCCGAGCACTGAAGATTTTGAAATACAAATTATAGAATCTTGGTTGGAGGAATTTGTTAGAGACAAAAATTGCCTGGCTACTGGTATTTTTCGAGTTCATTGTGATTGGTCTGAACATCACATTTTTGTGAAGGTATTCTCTTCTTAACTCTTATGGATAGATCAAACATTATCCCAATTTGTGAGGTACTCAAGCCCAATTAATCTAGAATCACTGTTTTTTTCTCTATCCTTTCCTTTCCCTCCATTTTCTCCTTTCTTTCCGTCCCTCCCCTGCTCTGCTTTTGCCAATTTTCCCCTTTGTTGATTTCATCTGAGCTTTATGATGGCCAATTTAGTGGGGCAATTTGCCCAAAATCCTAAAACTCTGCCCTTCCTTCATTATTTTCTGGCGCTTCAAGAAGCTGATCGGTCTGCTCTTCTCTCTGATTTGGAAAAAATTGTGTCTAAGACCTCGTGCTTCATTCCCTTTGGAAACACTAGCGATCATTCTCTGCAAAAAAAGCTCATGGATCCTCTATCTGATCACACTCCAAATTGGGACAATCATGGATCCAAGTATCTATGGGATCACCCCTACTGTTGATCCTGCCACAGGAATTCTGGAGCCTTATAATACACATAGGCCTATTAATGAAGTCAACTCGGATGCGATTTGGGACGACATTCTTCAACATGAACAGCCACAAATGCCTCCCAAGCTTGCCACAGTCCATGGTATTCATCTGAATTCTCCTATGGTTTTTGAGAAAATGGAATTTCTTTCAAATTCTGCTGTTATTTTGAAAGTTGATAAAACAGGCATTAGCATTGCTAATTTATGGTCTCATCTTCTCTCATTACAAAAAGGCATGTCTATTAATGTTGTCTACTGGCTCAGTTATTCTTACATCATGGTTGAGTGTGGCAATCACAGATCAGCAAATTATTTGCTCCATAGTGGTACTCTGGTTTATGAAAACTTTCATATCTCTTTCATTCAATGGAACCCGAAATTATCCATTGCTGATCTAAATAAATTATGTGTAGCTTCCACATCTTTATATGGACTTAGCCCTATCTATTGGAATGAGGATTCTTTCAAATCCCTCTTCAATTTCATTGGTACATATATTTCCACTATATATGCTCCTTATAAACCTCCAGTAGCCTATGTTCAATTAACCGAAACCATTAACACACAACTACCATTAACATTATCAACACAAACCATTGCATTTGACACATTTAAATTAAAATCCTTCTTAAACCCCCTTTGGTTTGGGTGCATATTCACACGGGGGTTTACTCCGGGCAACGAGAGCTGTCGGATGGGCATATTTGCCCTTTATTTCAAGATCTGGACCGTACATAGTGATCCTTGTTTGTGGGGTATGCATGTACAAGTTTTTATATACTGTATATTAAGGTTTACAAAATACTATAAGGTTTGAGAGAATGTACTTAATGGTGTTAATTTTATACATGTATTGTAAATTTTTTGGGGCTCTCGCTAACCCCCCATGTGAATATGCACCCAAACCAAAGGGGGTTTAAGGGGGATTTTAATTTAAATGTGTCAAATGCAATGGTTTGTGTTGATAATGTTAATGGTAGTTGTGTGCTAATGGTTTGTGTTAACTAAAAAAAATTTTGGCCCCTTCGGGGCCTTAAGGATGGTGTAGGGGTGCATGTAACATTGTGCATGGAGTTTCCTTAGTGCATGTAATATTGTGCATATAATATCTGTGCATGGAGATTCCTTAGTGCATATGAATGATAATAGAAAATGGTAGTAGAGCTAAAAACAAGCCATTACATTCGAAGTCCTAATATTAAGTGTGACATAATACCATGATAGATAATAGACAAATGGTAACACATTTCAAAAACAGAAAACATTAGTTCAAGACCAAATCTGAAAAGAACAACAAGTGCAGCAACAAAACTAAGAATCTAGAAAGATGCTAACAATGACAAGACGACCATCATAGAAATTTCTATTTCTGTAAATTTTTTGCCTATAAAATGACATATTCCATATACTGGATACAATTGGTTACCCAAGACAATATGTACTAAGGATACCGCTTGGATAACAAAGCATCTTCATGGCTTTGATGGCTTTGCACATAAGCTTGTACTTCCCACAAGAAATGCTTCAGTCTCTTCCTGACATAAATATAGTTATTCACTTACTGAGAGCAGCAGTTGTAGAAGCCAGCCTTCTAAACATTATTGCAAACTTCTACTGCAAGAGAACTTATCAAAAGACAGTCTCAAATGTGTTCAACTTGGTGGCAGTGTCCTATTTGCCATTTCTGGCCACTGTGCATAGCTTAATATTGCCATTAGGCCCCTTTGCTCTCTATTAAGCCTCCTAAGCAGGATGCATTACAGTTCCACATTACAGTTCCACAGACACTTCTCGTAATGCACATTTGAGAAAGGCTGTTGATTGACACATACGAACCCGTGATAATAACATCGCTAACAAATCTAAGGGCTCACTAAGCTGGACATTATAATCAGTCTCTACACACCCCCAACCCCCACCCGAACAAGAAAACTGCCAATTCTTTTGTATCAAACTCTTTCATATCAAACGTTCCAGAACATGGGCTGCTAAACCTGATGCTAAATCCATATCCCAATCCTGAGCAGAATGCAAGGCTCTTATCTCCACATGGGCAAAAGGTCTGCATTTGTTGATGCCTTAGATCTGCAAAGTTTGGCAGGCCCCTGCTTTATCCACCCACATCTATAGCTGAGTCGATTGTGAAAATCAATGATGCTGCTGGCCTGATCTGCAGTAAATTAACTGGTTGGCTTGCATCCTTGGGATATAGGGTTTGGGCCTTACCGCATCTGGCAGAACCAGTACAAAGGGACTGGCCTACTATGAAGCAGAGGAAGAGGTCTTACTCATTTGAAGGCCAGCTCATTACATCATATTTTATAGTAATGTTCTCTAATGAGTCAAAAGCCTCTGCAAATGCACAACCATAAACTTTAGGAACAATATGCAATTAAACAGGAAAAAAATGCTATTTCAACTAGACAATAAGATCATGTTCTCCCTATCAGTGTCGGCTGAAACAGTGTCCTAGCTGCTTAGGAAAAGTGTACACAATGCGGCAATGACATTGTTTACCACTGGTATATTGAGGAATAGCAGCGCTGAAGCTGAGAAAACATAAAGTGCCCGCATGATAATCCAGCAGACAAATCTGGAAACAAACAAGAATCGAGCCCCAAAATATAGAAGTCCATAGACAAAACAATTCTTACCACCAGCTCTTCCTGCCAATTCTATCTGCCCGAGTTCAAGCCCTAAAAGTTGAAAATATCGTCATGTCTACTCTGCAGGAGAAAGAAGAAGCCCTTCTATTCCTATAAGCTTGTACTGTAACAGGGAGTTTTCCTTGAATGAGCTTTTTAACCCCCGCCCGATCCCCAAAGGTTTTGTGTTCCCGAAATTGGAAGGGGCTTTGCTTATGACCTATATGTACACGAATAACGCATGTTCAACTCAGAAAGCTGAGGGAAAATGAAACCCTCTTGCATATTTGCTCTACAAAATACCTTGGCTCTGGCACTCAACAAGATTAATGGAACAACCATCTCGTGCTCCTCCGAAATGGATAAACAGTGAAGAGAACCCGTGTCTTTGGTGCCCTAAAATACAAGATGTCTATATGCATGCAAGTTCTAAAAATATAACGGATCAGACCATTGGAAAGTGCTATTTAAATTCATGCAAAGTGTATCTGCACTCTAGATGTACGCATTAGTACATCTATTCAAATACATCACAAAATCATAGTAAAACTATGTTGAAAAGCGTACAAAAATATAAAAATAACCCCCTGTTATTATGCTAGATATTCCAAAGAAATTCCTGCTAATATTCTTTTCACTGATTGTTTTGGACAAAAAGCTTCTCTGGATCTAAGATGGGCAGATTGCAATGCAGAATTGATTGAAAGTTCAATGAGAGACAAAGATATCCCAAAAGAATTGCCTGGCAGAATCTTTGAAAATAACGTTATTAATGACAAGACTCCAGTAAGCACATGGACAGGAGTTAATGGAAGCACAAAAAAAATTGCAAAAAAAAAGTAGAATATCACTAACAGCTCTTCTACCACAATTCAACTATCTGATGGTCACAGATACAAATTAAAAAGTAAAGCTAAGGTTGGCTATGATAAAGACCATACATAGACCTCCATTCTACTCTTTCATAGATTGTTCAAGATTCAAAGTCTCTGACTTTGAATAAAAATTTATTTTGGCTTCAAAGCCCCAAGATATTCCTGCATTTTAGAATCCAACCAAAGGGACGAGAAATTCATTAACTAAGGAAATTCAAGACAAATATACTATGAAAATTAGGGAGCCACAAGCTAACAAAGTTAACCAGGCTACCAGATCAACAGAGATCAACAACAAATACTCTACAAGAAATGTTGCTGACCTGACCTTGGCTGCTCCAACATTAACTCAAAATACCAAGGAAGATTCTTCTTAGCAGCACAAAACTCACTTTCTGGAACTCCAAAGGTACCAACAAAAAGGGATAAAATTGCATCATCCTCTGAGGATGATGAAGAGGTAATTTTTTGCCCCAATCAATTTGTTGTTCTTGTTAATAAGTCTGCAGACCAAATGGATTTCTTGCATTCAGAAAATGAAACTCCTGGCCTACCTTTACCCCCCTCAAATAATTTTCCTATTACAATTTTTGATGAGCATTCTTATAGCTTGGAGCAGAGCTTTTTCTGTCAATTGTCTTCTGTAGCTTATACGTTTCCTATAAACTGCCACTTTTTGGCATTTGCGTGATCATAATTGTGTCTGACTCTGTCAGCACTTTTGATGGAACATTCTAGGGTTCAAATCCCTTGGTGTATATTCATTTCTTCTTTCAACTAATCTAAGTTTAGTTGAATAAAAAGCACTGAATGAATAAGAATAATTACATCAGAATGGAAGTTGATGGAAGGGCTGTAAGAGATGGGATGGTTTTAAAAGAATGATGTGATTCATGTGATCAGTACAGTACATCATGATCCTTTACATCCGTATATCTGTGGCATTAATAGTGACCTTTGAATCTCCATTAGTGGTCTCACTTGATTCATTTGCAATTTAATGTTTGTTTGTGATAATTGATAAATAAAGATGCCGCAAATTTTTCTAGCATTTACAACGACAAGTTCTTGAAAGTTGCTATATATGCTATAGGCCTATATTAAGTTTTATAAGAACCAACTTAACAACGCATATTTAAAAGTTAAAGTAGGTTAAGCTTCACAATGCAATTTATTTGCTAACATTCACAATCACAAGCTTTAAATATGTATGCAATATGAGATTATACAAGCAAAATCTAACACGGTAGAGGACCACCGTATTACTAACACCTAACTTATGCCCACAACACACAGCAACAATGTCATGTTGTAGGGTTATCAACACGTGTCCTGATATGCCATAACGCACAGCAACAGGGTCGTGTTTGTTTTTTGGAACTTGCAGTATATATCAGAAGGGGGAATTCGAGGGCATGTATTAAAAATAGTTTTGTAACTTATGGAAGTCTGCCCCATAATGGAATTTTGCCTCAATCTCGAATTTTTTCTTAGAGTAACTAAATTTGAAAGAATAGAATAGAATAGAATAAATTTTTTAACGTCCACGGAGACCAATAGGTCATGGGACCCATACAATGGGCTAGTACAATCATTACTACTAGGATTAAAAAACCCCTGCCTCGAAAGGTTTTCAAGGGAAAAACCTTTGCAGTAATGATGATACTAGACAAGCGGAGATAATGACTACTGAGGGCTCAGTAATTGTCGACGTTTATCTAGAACCTCAAGTATGTATAATGCCAAGTCATGCACAGATGGTGCTCTGAGAAGTTGTGGAAGTTGTGGAAGTTGTGACATGGATTTTGCCTTCTCTAGAAAGATCATATACCATTTTTTTCCAAGAAGTGTTTAGATTTTATGGGGGGAACCCCATTAATTTCAATCCATGCTCGAGGGCGATAAACCTATTATGATGAGATTTGTTGACATCACGTACATGGATAGGATAAATCCAGAGACACGACCAAAATTGCTTTACATGAATCCCATAAAAGGCATAAACGGTACTAATTTAAGAACAGCTTAAAACCCTTTATTTAAGAACATCTTATACGCTTTTGTAAATGAGGTGAGAATATGTAAAATTCGCCTAACTAGAACTATCAGTCGAAAATATAGGGGAAATATCTTCTAATATTTTATGTGACAGAGGAGAATCTACCTTATATTTCTATAGATCTATGTAACAGGATACAGGTAAAACAATGGGTTCTTGGAATTTTCAGAGTGGCATGAGTTCCTTCATATACTTGATGCATATCTGATCAACAGCCATCTTGGACCACTCTTAGGCTGCTCTGCAAATGGTAAACCATACAAAAGTATGCTGTTTCAGATGCATCAAAAAGATTAATTCATCCTTTGTTGCTATTCATCCAAGTATTTGGTGGTTTTTCCTTTGTAGATACAGAGATAATAATGTGGAGCAAGAACATTTTGAGAGTAAGCAACAATGCCTTGGGCACGAATCCCCCTTTTTTTTTCCAGTAGCAAGCCATAGACTTTCAGTTGCAGAAACTGATGCATCCTATACGAAGCAAGTCACAAACACAATGCTTTAATTTCTCCAAGCCGGGCATACACTTATGTGATAACTGCAGATGAAGCAGTAGGTCAGTCAGTACCACATAGTTGTGTATCAGAGCGCATCACGATTAGGGGTGCAAGAAAGACCAGCATTGGACATATTAAGATACAGAGGATCTATGCCACAAAAAACTGACATGTGGTTTTTTTTATCAATCTCAAATACAGGCCAAGATTCTCGAATACGACGGGGCCTACTATTGTGACAACTAAAGAATCCAAACCTTGGTCGAATCTATGGAAAAAAAATAGGAAGAGAAAGCATAAAAGGCGAGAATATTGGAATTCTCGGGGTGTTAAAAGTGATGCAGAGATAGGTATCCGACAAAGCTTTCAGCAGTGGCACCTTTAGTAGCTATGGCGGTTCCAGAAGACTGAGCAGGGGCAAAAACGTTATCAAGATTTTCTTGAGAAAAGAGTTATTCAGGCTCCAGGTTCTACAAGCCTGTCAAATGCTGTGGTTATATACGCCTTTGCAATAACAGAAAACCATGCAATTTTATTTGAAAGGATACTATGATGTTCAAGGATTTTATGCCTTCGGTAAGCTAGGTTCTATGGCCGCCGAAAAACGGGTGTCTTCCATGGAGTCCTAAATCTGACGGTTAAAATAATTCAGGGTTAGATCAGACGGTTTGTAGGATTTCTATCTCTAAAAATCCTTTTTCCCCATCATTTTTTTCATGAGATGCCTGGCGCAGGTATGGCAACCATTTGAGTACTCTTACTAGTATGTTGTTATTGTTATAGGGATACCTATAGGGAAAAATTTTATATTATAATGTTTTAGTGCAAGTAATGGACCACGCCCTAAAATTCGGACGGTTTGTATTCATTTAAGCCACGTGGCATCATCTCGACCTCTTATTCCAACTTACTTTCTTTAGTAATCTTTTAGTGCAAGTAATGGACCACGCCCTAAAATCGGACGGTTTGTATTCATTTAAGCCACATGGCATCATCTCGACCTCTTATTCCAACTTACTTTCTTTAGGGTTTCTTCTTTACGGCAGGAGCTGCTTAGTTAACTGGGAGCTGCTATTCAACGACGGGGCCTGCTATTGTGACAACTAAAGAATCCAAACCTTGGTCGAATCTATGGAAAAAATAGGGAGAGAAAGCATAAAAGGCAAGAATAGGGTGTAAATTCTATAGTGGTGATCAAAAAAACGCGACAGCACCCAGCACCTAAAGCACTTGGATCCCATCAGCCTTGTGTCACGCATTTAATGCTGGCAGTTCCCGCACCATAACCGTACGCCATAGCCATAAGCCATAGCTTTTAGTCGAACTTTCTCGCGCCATAGCCATATCGAAAGCCAAATTCTTTGCATCAGAATGGGCGAAGCAGTGACAGTAGAAGATTTTGTGGAAATGCATGGATTGTCAGATGATGGACTAATTCCGGCTCTAAAAATGAAATATTTGGAGAAAAAAAAATCACCACCGAAGATTGGCTATCAGCTTGAGAGAGGAGATAAATTCGGACCATTAAGATATAAAAGTCTCACTGCAATACGACCACATCCGAAAAGAACAATTACAAACATTGATAAAAAAAAGCTTTATCAGAGTGAGAGATTATGCAATAATGAGGTCAGAAAACAGATAGCCTATGCTTTTGCATGGGAAAATTGCATATCTGCACAAAAAAATCCTGAAAAGCACAAGGTAATTTGGGCTGTTCTTTGGAGCTCAAATTATGAAATGGGGAGGTGTAGGAAGCTTTGAATCATTGGAACCAAAAATCTGAGAGAAGAAGACGGTAGAAGCTAAGAGGAAAAGAAGTTGGCAGTGGAATCTTTTATTTTGAACACAAAAATTTTACAGAATGTAGAACTGATCAAGAATGAGATCACCAGAATTTCTAGTGAGAGAGAAGCTTGTGCATTGGAGTTGAATGGCATCCTTGTCACATTGGTAGTAGAGGATCTCTCAAACCAGGCTTTAAGTGGCAATGTGGCAGAAGCAAACAATAATATTGAACAAATGAAAAAGGAATTAGAACTCATTGCTGAGCTTGAAACAAATATTATGCTTGAGACCTATGCAGCAAACAAAAATGGCAAGTTACAGGAAGATCAATCCAAACACAGCATCAAGAAGGGATGAATTGCAAGGTGAACTTCACATGAAGGATGCTAACCTCTCAATACTGAGATCAAACCTCAAAAACGTGGAAGAACTGAAAGGCATGAAATTTTCGCCAATTAGAGTCAATGCAGTTAGTAGAGACTTACCTGTGCTATTTGAGGACGCTTGTGCTGCATGTGGATTAGCATTCTCCAGCAATTACAGGTTATCAGTAAAACTAAAATGTGATCATGAGTATCACTTAATGTGCACAGCTTTGTTGGCTAAAGGTAAATGCATTGTTTGCACTTCATCTATCAGTTCTGCTTTATTTTTAGAGCTTGGTATGACAGTGCCTGTGGACGAGACAGTGCTTGAAAATACAGGATCACCTTCCATTGTACATGATAGGAGATCAACTCTTGGAAATCTTGCTCTGCTACCCTCAACTTCAAGATCTCCTTATAAGAATGGAGCAAATAATGTTATACTAACAGATGATGAGGGTGAAGCTGCTACAGAAAACCTTGGGAAGGTTGTTGAGGGGAAAGGAAATGCAGAGTCACATCAAGAGAGTGACACAGATGGAAGTGGTGAAGGAACATTTGAAGAAAAGGAAAATTTCACCCAAATCAAACGTGCAGGTTCCAAAGAAATAGAAAAGCAAAGATAAAGCAAGCAGGAAAGGAGAAGCACCTAAGAGGACTTATTCCATTCAGAAGCAAGAAGAATCTGAAAGATGCATTAGAGGCTGATGAGAATACAAGTTTAGAGTTGCAGCAAACAACAGATGAAGCACTTGTAGCACTTAATAATGCTGCTACTTGGGAAAGCATCATTACGACAGGTCAATCTACTGCCACTGTTGCTGTTGAAGTAGAAGATCATGGTCCAACTCCAAAAGAAGGTATTCTATTTCAAGCTATACTTGATGCTCTGAATAACAAAAATGAATCTGTCCCAATCAAGAGTCTGTTACATGAAAATTAGCTGGCCTTGATTTAATGCAGGGACATTTGGAGATAATTCCATATCAATGAAAGGAAGTGTTGTAGCCATTAGAAGGTATTTGAGTGTTCATTGTAGCCATTTGAGTGTTATTAATCAAAAAGATTTAAATTGCTTTGCAATGGTTGTTTGAATTTGTTTTGTTCTAATGTAGGTCTGCACGAAATTCAAACAAATTTGATAATGAAAAAGAGAAATCAAACATCATCAATAAAGTGAAGAAAAGGAGAGTAGAAGTTGAGCCACATTTAGTTCCAAAAACTATACTTGAGGCAACTATAGTTCAACAACCATTAGCTCCAAAAACTATAGTTCAACCAACTATAGTTGAGTCTTCTATTGTGGGAGATAATTGTGTTGATACAGTTGCTAAGACATTTGAAACAAGTGTTGAGCCAGCTTTTGTTCCACAAAATATAGTTGAGGCAAGTATAGTTCAGCCAACAATGGTTCAACGTTGTGTTGATACAGTTGCCAAGATATTTGAAACAAGTGTTGAGCCAGCAAGTTTGCCAGCAAGTGTTGAGCCAGCAAATGTTGAGCCAACAGGTTCAACAAGTAAAGCAGCACATAGCAGAGATATCATGGTGAGTAGAAAGCTATTGATTATGGACCTCAATGGTGTTTTGGTTAAAACATATTCAAAGTCTGAAAAACTTGAAATACCCGCCCACACATTATAGAGTATACAAAAACAAGATAGTTTTATTCAGGCTGGTGTTACTGTAATTTTTAAACAAGGTAAGTGTTTACTATGACTTGGCTATATCTATGATTGCTTTCAATACAAAGGAGGTGTTACAGAAGTTGTGTCCATTACTTATACACAGGTTTGTTTTTATTTGGGGACAAGAGTTTTGTGACAAAATGCCTTTCCGCACACGGACATGTTGACAAACCGGTGTTCATGAAACCTTTGGAAAATGTGTACTGCCAGTTTCCTCAATACAGTGAAAGATGTATTTTGGTTGATGACTCAGTTTATAAGACATTCTTGTCTCCACCTTATACAACTGTTATTGCAGCAAGCATGAGGATTGAAGAATTTAAGTCAAGTTCAAGTTTGCTAGTGGATTCTATATTTCCATTATTGTATCAACTTGCAATGGATGATAACTGGAAGACATTATTGAAGAGAGCACAATATGTGGATTTCTTTGATATGGAGGCCATGGACATTCTTGAGAGGTTGGATGCAGCAATGTTAACAGTTCCTCAACAGGTTTCTTTTGATCTCTATTACTCTACATTTGTGAGGTGGCTAACTGAATAGGCAGATAGCAAGTTCATGAACAACTCTACCTTGCAACACCTGAAACAATTTGTAAATAGTTAGGTGAAACAAATTGTAAATAGTCAACTGACAGCCAGCCATTTTTGTTGTTCATGTAGGCTGGCCAATTTTGTATACATTTTGATATATCCTTTGGATCTGGATATACTTATTAAGTTATCAATGAATATTTTTATCTTCTTTGCACAACTGCTGCTCCGAAACTGTTATCAACTTGAAGGCAGGCTGCTCATTATTTGTTGGCATGTCTGCTCATCCATACTATACAGGTTGTCTTTCACCAAAGTCATGTCAAATTTGCAAATCCTAACGAGGTGGCTGTACACTGTGGCCAGTGGTTTGTCTAAAAGAAGTTAAAAACTTAATTCTCCTTCCAATTGTTTGTAATAGTAGCCAGAAAGTATGACCTCACCAATTCCAAAAACATTGCCCCAGCCATCTTCATAATCATCTAGTAATGTGTTCTTTGTCTCAATACATTTCAGGACATAAAAGTCTACACCAGGGAAAAAATTAAGCACACCATATAATTTTTCATAAAAAAAGGTTTGGCTATTTTTCAAAATTTTACGGTATTTTATGATATAAATTTGGCTAAAGTTATTATTATTATTACATTTATCTGTATCTGGACTTGGCAAAACATTTGAATTATATACTATAAACTTTCATTTGACTATTTTTTTAACTAAAAAAAACAAAAAATATAAATTAAATTCTGTAGCTTTAGATATATTGTACTACAATTACAATAATAATAAACAATCAAGGAATATACAATAACTAGAAAAAGTGCCCAGCGTTGCTGGGCTTTTGTCGGGATTAAACCAAAAAAATAACATAAAGAAAAGGTTGACAACATTGGGTTTTTCCTCCTTTGCTTTTGATTATTGCATATAGCACGTAGATTATAAAACACAAGAAGTCAATTCGGATTATGCAGAATTAGATTCTAGGGTTATGCGAAGTTAGATCTCTAGAGTTAGTCCATGATCTCATACTGAGAGTATATGAGAAGATATAAATGACATCACAGGACAATGCCAAAAGCTGGACCTATCAGAAGATATTGTGTACTTTAAAGCATGTGGTGATCCAATGAACTTATTGCCGTCATGCATTGTTGTTATAGTGGTTAAAATTAGGATGTTGTTGATTGTTATAACAGCATTCAAAAATAAGATTATCTTTATTGTTGTGAAGGTGATGTGCATTCAACTGGACAAATGGTGATGCTCTGCATTTCACAAAAGATGCCCCCCTTATTTGTGCCTTGCCATTCTTGGAAATGCAATATCATGCTTTGCAATGTCATGGACCTTGGGCAAAGGCAATTGGACAAATGAGTTTGATCTACAATGAGCTCTTTGCTTTTCACAAAAAATGCATTGCTTTTGTGAAAATGCATTTTTGTGAAAATTACATTTTTGTGAGCAATGTAAAAATGCAATGCATTTTTAAAGGCTTTTTCATTGTTGAACTTCGTAGATGTATTGATTAAGTGTTCATCATATACAATCACTATCAGATAGAATTTTGATATGTTAAAGTGCATATTGATCTACATCGAAGAAAACTTTCATTTGATATAAAGTGATTCATAAAGAATGTTTTCAGTTTATTTGCCGCTTCATCAATTCATTATGTGTGAAGCCATCTAACTTGATGTTGTTATCAAGGATGACTACTATGAATAATAATTCTCCTCTCATCTTTCCTAAAAATCCTATGAGACATATGACGACTCAAGGTTGGTGTTACTGGAATTTTTGAAGGTGCTTAGATTTGCATCAAAATGTTTTCTCTGCTAAGCTTATAACTTGCAAACACTTCCTAAGAAGCTTACTGGAAATTTTGGGTCACCATCTAAAGATGAGAGAATACAAAATATTAACCAAGATATACATATATGCATGACTGCAATAACAATATCACCCAAAATATGAAGAATGTTTTGACATTGATGCATAGTAGTTTTGTCGGCCCAATGATGTAATTTAAATTGTAGCTAGGTTTAACAAGTAGACCATAGAAATAACACCCCGTATCCAGTAAGTTCCATCCTTACCCCAAAGGGGTTGCCGGTTATTGCATGCAACCATGTATAGGACTTCTACTACCTGCAATAACCATTCTTGTTTTAAAGCCCGACATATGAGTACCAAGGAAATAAAAATCAAGATGCAACCTTTTTTTCTTGTGAAATGCTAGGCCGGAAGAACTTTGAGGAGAGTACTTATCAGCCCAAATTGTTCGGAACACCACATAGGTCGGGATCACCGAGAGGTGGGTAAAATGATCAATTGCGGTCCTTATTACACGATTTGTTTTCAACATTCAGAATCCTTTTAAGCATCAGATGGTCACTCTAACAATTATATGGCAAGGAGAAGATAATCAAACTGGGTATATGATTATGTACTTCAACATGTGTCTGTTGGAAAAACCATTTTCAATGATCTGTTCATGCAACCTTCTCAATTCCTCTATGCTGCTTTATCCTTTTAAAATTCTAAGTAAAGTAACTTTGGTAGGCTTTATGCCTTCAACCCGCATCTTTGTTCCAACATTCTCGAGCAAGAGAGCTTTGACCATCTTGAGCATACCACATGTCGATTGTGCCCCATGAGTACGCATTTTGGTTCAAGGTCCATCAAGACCACGATATTGTGCCTTTTAAGCTCCCATTTCACTCCCACTTCTAGCATACATATCAATAAAGAACAGTGTCATGTGGTGCTTGGAGCCACCGGCCTTGCTCTATGCTAACTATGCTGCCACATGCATGTAACAAACTTGCTGCATATTGGATGACTTATTTCCCCCCAATGATGCAAACATATCTTTGAGAAACGAGGGTGGCCCCAAAAGCGTCAATGCATTTTGTAGAAGTTTTTAGATTATTTTGATCACATTCTAACACGGGAGATGGCAAGAACACGGTTGCTCGGGAAAGGTAAGGGATCCTTGAAACAAAAGACACCTTATGAATGGAGTGTGATGTTTCACATTTCTTTGTTGCCTATGGCGGGGAAATCGTGACGGTATTTATTGGATTGGATCCTCCCCTTGTCCGTAGTATGGACTGCATCATGAGTTGACCACTCTTAAAACTTAATTAGGCGTAGACCCTAGGCGGTCGAGAAATAAATGAACTTAATCAAAGCATCAAGTGTGTGACCATGATCCATCTCCATGCCGAGGAATATTGGTGCCGTTTAGGATGTGGACTAACTTTCGTTGTTGTTGATCTTATGTTATATTGCATGTTGTTGCTTGAATGTCTTGCAACACCCATGCGGAGAATTAAGGTAGCCTTGTGCTAGTTGCGGACCCCAGATTACTAAGCCTCTGTAGAATTTACGTTGATGCCCCAAAGCATCGGTCTAACATATTTGCATGTACAAGTCTCGAACTCTTTGGATAGCAACTATGTGTAGAATCAGATGATCTCCCATTTTTCATCACGAGCTCTTGGCGGGGTTGGGAGTTCCTTGGCATTAGCATGATATTTCTTACCATGACCATTATCAAAGGCTCCAATTTTTGTGTATCAAGCATTTGCTCTAATTATTCGCTCAACATTTGTGTCAGACCTAGAACATCCTTTGTGACTAATCTTCTAAGGAACTAATACACAAGTTCCCTTCACTGAATAAGATTTCAACCTCAAAAGACAGCGAGCATTTCATTTTTTTTTTTAATGTTGCCACAGTTTTGTAAACATAGCAAACTGAATTTCGAATTCATGATGTCCTGTTAAATTCCATTTTCACACTGTAACTTACATGTGCACAAGGAGATCAGAGATTGCAAGGACATACCTCATTTTCAACTTTATCCAGCAACCTGGAAAATATAGCAGCAAACATGCATTATTAAATATGTAATAGAGCTGTGAGAACTGAAGTAATGAATTTGTAAAAAGTAAAGCCTAATGTAGAGGCCAAAAATTATTGGTCAAAGTGCCTTAGTGTCCCAGTCTTCACCATGAATAAATGTCTAGGGCATTTTACATTGTCACATCTTACACACATGATAAAAGCTGGGCCTGTTGTTAATATCTTTGTTAATAGTGCTGCTATTGAAATGTATCCCAAATGTGGCAGCATGAATAATGCATGCTCACTTTTTTTTTGTTTGTCCACACAAGATGTAGGTAATGAGTGGAGTTTAATAATTTCAGGATATGCTCAATATGGCGAGAGTGCAAAGGCTCGAGGCTGTTTGGACATATGACAACACAAGGTGTAAAGCCAAGCCATGTTACGTTTGTTTTTAGGTGTTGTATGCATGCGTGATGCATGCATGCATCATTATGCATGTATTGTGGATCTTCTTGGTGGAGTGTATGGGCTAGAGTTTATGTTATGTTTCTAAAGCGGAGAATCCAACAAATAATCCCTCAAAGATGCGGAGCTAAATTCAAAGATGGCAACATTTTTTTGAGTCTTCCATGGATCGATCCACATTAAGTATGTCATTTCCAAGGAGATCAAATAAGAAAAAAATTTGAACCAGGTCTT
Source organism: Isoetes taiwanensis (assembly GCA_021234155.1). Taxonomy (NCBI): domain Eukaryota; kingdom Viridiplantae; phylum Streptophyta; class Lycopodiopsida; order Isoetales; family Isoetaceae; genus Isoetes; species Isoetes taiwanensis. Next base: position 80,726 of record JAJEKV010000685.1, read on the forward strand.
CCCGACACTTATGGCACTACTAAGACAATTAAACAAATATGTGGTAACCCAATCAAGCGGGGCTTCCAGGTGTTATTGGGGTATTCAAAGAGACAACCCTATATACCACGGTTGGTTAGAGCAGGAGAATAGAGAAGAAGTAGACAAGTGTTAGGAGCGGGGAAGAAACATCCATAATCAAATAGTTGGATGCTTAGAGCCGTGGCAAGGATTAAATGTTCCATTTTTGCGGAGAGGATGGGTAGGCTACGACATGGCATAAAGCACGAGATTATGCTTGCAAACTATCTTTTAGTCGGGGCTTGTACCGCGAACTCTAGGTTTGGATCACGAGCGAAGTTATCTTATGATCAAACTTGTCACCTACCTCCAACTCAAAGTCGATTCAAACACGAAGCACCCGCTCATGTTGGTGGCTCACTTGTAAGTGTGATCAACGACTTGGCCTTGAGAGTCTAACTCCATCTTCATTATAAATCTCCATGTAAGAGACATGGCTCGAAACTGCCGAGGAGATCGTGAAGTTTATTGACAAAACAATATGCTTATGGCATGCAAATCTCCATCATGGCATGTGTATAATATCTTTGGCGAGGGAATGTGCGTACATTCTTTATCTTTGTAAAAGACATCGGACCCTAGATGAATAATACCGGGAACATCTCGATCCTTTGCATTGTATAGGTTTTCCCACTACTCGTACGTCCATGTGCAAACAACATTGCACGTCCAGCGACAAAAGCTTAATAAAGACATTTCACTAACATTGGTTATGTAATGAGAAACCTAAGTTTTTGAAATATATGCTTTGTAATAGACGATACAACTCTTGCTTAATATACTTTAGTGCATATGCGTCGTCGGTTGCAAACAATTTAAAAACCAGTCTTTTTAACATGTGTCTTTTACCATTAAAACCTCGTGACTAGCGAGGAAGCAATTACTTCCTTTGTATGGATGTTGTAGACCTCTGCATTTTCGGCCTTTGTACCAAAAACATGATCTGCATGGTTTTGAACATTAGAAGTAATCACTATAAGTTAGCATAGGGATTAAATGATATGCTCTTACCAAAAAGTATAAGAAGAAGAAGGAACGGGTATGCCATATGAATTGCACAAGGAAATAGTATTTTCATCCACTTTCCAAGGGTTATTTATATCATTGTCTTGCTTTTATGATTGGCCTCACGCAAACAGCAACAAATATTCTTTCCATGTCTTTAAGTCGGTTACGCTATCTGATGGGAACTTTGTCCTTGAATGCATAAGAGTTTAAATTGCATCAAGCGTGCCTGCTCATCCTTAAATGCGAAAAAAGAAGAAAGTTGTGCTCTGCATAGGTAAAAGATTCATCGACATGATCACGGTTTTGCCTTTGATTGTAATGTGATATTGATGGCCAAATGGCCTTTGCATTTTTCAATGAGCATTCTAAGGCCGAAGTAAAATCTTTATTGCTCATCTTGGAGATATGTTTTGCGCATTTAAATTATTTTAAAATTTGCCAAGAAAATACACGGATTTGCGGTCCATTGTAATTCTCCACCAATGCCCTAATGTACATATCCTAGCGGTTGGAAATCCGTAGAAACGAGGCCCAAATAAAAATAGATTCCACAAGCGGTAGACTCATTGCCATAAATCTAGGTTCCATAAATGCCCAAAAACAAAAATAGGTCCTACAAAATGCCCGACTCGCTCTTGTTACGCACTTCGGTGGATTTGGGGACCACGAAAAATGAAAATTTGAAAAGCACAAACCCTTTGTTGAAAAATGGAATAGCGAATTAGAGCATCTACGAGAAAAGGTCGAGCCAAAGCGGGGATGCAAAACCAATTTTGAGGCAACCACAAAGATCAAAGCGCAAACTTGCCATCGACTTTAAAGCTCAATGGCATCAACTCAGATCAAAAAAAGACGCCCAAGGAAACCGTGCAATGAAGGGACGAAAATACCTTTAAAAAATCGAGCGGGGGAAAATGCTTAGGAACTCATCGCGGCACCATCCGAAATGGCCATAAGCAACTCGGGGAAAATGTTTAAGAACTTACCATCGACACCAAATCGAGAAAGGAAAGGCATCACCATAGCTCCGGTGGTTGTTGCAATGCAATGGCTATTAGAAAGTGCGCGCAAAACAAAACCGCTAAATCTACGGATCAAAACAGATTAAAAAAAGTCAACGGCCAAGATGCTGCACAGACTATCACAAAACGCCTTTATTATTATATATATAGATATAGATATTGAAAATCTTTTAACAGACGCTCACAACATAGCTTATAACATCCATAGTCTGAACTACATTCAATACAATGACACCTTGTAGATATGGTGATCAAATTGCACTTATCTCTAACCCCTGAAGGAAGATGTTATGCAACCAACTCGGCCATCTAGAGGGATATTGGCCATATCTCTTACATTCCTTTTTGAAGATGCATATGTGGTATCAAAAACTACTATCACTGATGATGGTAAATGGGGATGTGTAAAAGTCTATAATAAGAATTTATTTTTGTTTGGCAATTAATGATTTAATATAAAAAAAGGCTAATCCCTTTTTCTTTGATCCTAAAAAAATGATGGAATACTTGTTTTAACTATGGCTATTTTTTTTTTTAAAAAGAAATCTCTCTTCATAAAATTCGCCGCAAAAATTGCTTAGACCCGCTAAAAAATCGCCATTTGGCTATATATAGCCACTAATTTTTTCAATGGTCTACACCCTCGGCATTGCCTTCTTCTGCATTCACTGCAAAATTGTCCCCTACTTCTACATTAGAACTGATTAGATCATGGTCACCATCATCTTCACTATCAGTCTCCTCATCTTCAGACTCAACCTCATTGTCAGGAATTTCCTGCACTTCTGCTCTTTTTGGGACCAACTCATTTGTCTCCCAACCTCCTATATGAGATTTAGTGCTACGGGGGTCCCATTTCCCTTTGGCGGCAAGACATACAAAAACATGACAAAGGTGTATATGTGCAAGCTTCAAAGGATTTTCTCTATCAAAGGCTGATGCAATGAATTTTATTTGTCCCTTTGAGAGTCCGGAAAGCATCCTTTTCTCTATCTATCTATACTATGGGGATCAATTTTCCAAAAGTACCTGCAGGCAACAATTAATCAAGTGCTGTAAGTGCTTAACTGCTGTAAGTACCAACACATAACTACCATTAACATTAATTAACACAACCATTGGGTCCAACACATTTAAATTAAAACCCCCCTTAAACCCCCTTTGGCTTGGGTGCATATTCACACGGGGGGTGACTCCAGACAACGAGAACATTTGGATAGGCATATTCACACCTTATTCCTTAATCTACACCGTACCTAAAATTCCTCGTTTGTGGGGTATGCACGTACAAAATTTGCTATACTGTATAACAAGATTTGCAAAATACTATAAGATTTCAACTAAAATACTATACAGTGTTGAATTCGTACGTGCAAAACATAATTATAAGGGCTCTCGCTTCCCCTCGTCACCCAGGTGAATATGCACCCAAACCAAAGGGGTTTAAGGGGGGATTTTAATTTAAATGTTGGACCCAATGGTTGTGTTAATTAATGTTAATGGTAGTTATGTGTTGGTTGTTGTACTAAAAAATTTGGGCCCGAGGGCCCTAAAAAAAGCAAACATACGTAAAAACATGTAAAACATGCAAAACATGTAGCCGAATATTAGGGCTACTTTATGGTTTCTGCATTCGATCATGGGAGCTTACCAAAATTACAATAAGGTGGTAGAAAATACGAGCATAGCAAATATTCTACTACATGAAGTAAATGAAATAAATGAGAACGGAAGAATAAGCTTCAACAAATAAGAACCAACTTTGATGAATCTCGAAAAAAAAATCTGGATTCTAGGTTAACAAATACGAGCCAACTTTGCCAAATCTCAAAAAAGATCCCGAATTCTAGGCTATGTATCAAAGTTTCTTATTTTGATTTTCTTTCCCAAGCCTGTTAGATGACAAGAAAAGCCACACATTGGCCATGCTGACTTTGGTCATTATTCTCAACACTACACGAGCCTAAAGTGCTAAAAAAAAGAGAAAACAAGAGCAAACAAGCAAAGAAAATAAAGCAAAAGAAGTGTTACAAAGTCAAGTGCAGAACTCTTTTACTGCCCCTACATTATAATGCCATTTTGCAGCACCATGATGCTACTGGCGATGTTTTATTCTATAAAAACCTAATACAACTTCATTCAAGACACATGCAACTGTATTTGGGAATGCGTAACCTCCTCTCAGCATTTTCCTACTGACTTACATGGAGGATTTATAAGTGGTACTCTCCAATCAGGAAAGTAAGGAGAAAATTATAATACTCCAAAACAGCCTGTCCTTACCCACCAGCCTCTCATGGTGAGAATCTCTATGAAGACCTCTGCTTTCTTTAATCGTCATAGGCTATAAATCTCTCTACAAAGCCACTAAGCATAGCCCTTGGGCAACTGAAGTTACCAAGTAAAGTTCGTCCGCCCTCAACGTGGGGTATGCTGAGGTGCTTTAAGCAAGGAATGGAACTCAAATGAAAAGAAAATGCAGTCCTCCAATTCTGGAAGAATCAATCCTCTAGTAGAACCCCTGGATGGTTTCATCTCTCCTTCATACATATAATGGAAAACTCACTTTTCAATGCCATCAGTGCATCCCTTGAAAAGCACAAAATGTTAAGTCTTAAAAAAAATGAACTTCCTTTTCCAATCCCATCATGCCAACTTCAATCTGATGGTTTGACTATTACCAAGGAGCTGTCATATCATTTGCAAAATGATTCAGCCATGCATCTTTCAGTTAGGCTGCATGAAACAAATGGAACTTGGAGCTGCCTCAGGATCTCAATATGACAAATTTCAACATTTACACTACTGGGACAGCAAACTACATGGACCTCTGATAGATGCCAGGCACAGCAGGGGAGATGTCCATAAGATGTCCCTTTTATAAGACGTCCATAACAGAGAAACAAGGAAGTAATTCTCTCTTTCCATTTCACAGATGTATGCATGTGCAAATGCTAAGAGGAGACCAAAAATAGTTCCAAACAAGACCATAAATCACATCTTGAACCTTACCATCTTCATGCCAATCAACTCGACAACGTGAACAATGCACAATATCAAATGATTGGCTGGGATAAGGCAACCCGCTTTGTTCCCAAAACTACAACCATTGCGGGAATGCCACGCTCTAGAAGCGAATGTATTTGGTTTTCATGGTGAATCCCATCTTTGGAGCAAATGACATTGTCCGAATATTTAGTGGAAGATGATATGCACCAAAGCTTGCCACTCCACATCCTACATCTAGAACTTGTACAACCCCGGTAGTTAAAAAGTCCCCATTTCCATCGGTTTATCATTCTTGAGGCACAGTATCATGAAGGCGGCCAAGCGGGATCGATCCTTCGCATGAATTCCCTACAATTTCCATAGCATGTTCTAAACTCAAGTCTTATCAAACACATTTATAGAGGAATACCTCTGGATATAGTCAGATGCGCCACGTTTGAAGTGAGTACCACCACCTGGAAACCACATTCTAGATCCGTTGGCATGTACCCAGTTCTGACCCCCTTTCACTTCTACTAAGTGCGTATGATTGACATTGCTTTTGCACACAAAATCTCAACTCTTTGGCCATCTTATGGGAAGTTTATATTCCTTCGGGGGTGGGACAAGGCAGAACAGACTTAGATCTGTGGGGGGGCAATAAAAAGCTGAGGAGATCTGGCTGTGGCGGCATAACTTTAGGGTTTCAGCATTCGAACATGGCAGCTTACAAAAACAGATGCAAAAGGTCTTGAACTACAAAGGCCAAGTACTGAATGATGCTCTCTAATACTCCCATACAAGGCAAAACTGTATTTAATATATTATATTAATATATCATACTCTTACCCTAAAAAACCGGCTTGAACTAGTTAGACCTAGCACAAACATCAGCATCGGTCAATCCCTTTGCTGTCTTATCTGGCCACACAAAGACTTTTCAGGTGGTACCATAAAACCAGGGAAATCAGTAAATCTTATGCTCCTGCTCTATTATACCATGAAGTAATCATATACTAAATATCTACATGGTCTGTTTACCACAATGCTCAATTAGACAAGTACATCCATTGATCTAAGGTGAACAAGGATTATAAATTTACGAGTGTCTCAAAGACAAGCTTGGATATATAGCTTCATGAAAGTACTAGGGCATTCATGTTATGCTCATAGAAAACCCAGGACCCATATCTTTTATTAATCTTAGGAAGCCAACCCATTTCTACTCCAATAGTTCCAAATAGGAACTTGATCTATTTTCAACTATGCAAGCAAAGCATTTACACTGTGACTTTAAGGTCATGACCACTATATTCATCAACTTAAAAGTATATAATTATGCAGATCCATCCGAACCATCTTATTGAGGCATCTATGTTATTTACCAACATTGTAGTCATTCTAGGTTCATGATAACTTTAAAACCGAGGTCCACCATATTGCAGAAATGAGCCTGCTGTCATAGCTACTTTAGCATCGTATACTTGGTACACTATTTCACCACCACATTTCACTTTACCAAGTTTGAATATTTCTGATATTCCAGACTCGTAATGCCGTTGTTTTTACACTGTCAGACATCCTACGGTTAATCAAAGAGGTATACAAAAACCTTTTTTGCCATATAATATGTTACAGTTCATCATAAACTCGTTTCATTCCAAAAAGCACAACATAACAGTAGTAAAAAGAAGCAACTTTTCATATATTATGATCTTTAGAATTAGAAGGAAATACAGCCAACAAAATGTTTTCAGTCTCACAAGTACTCATTTGAAATGCAGTAGTAAAGCTGGATAAAGTGGAAAAATAGTCAAGGCAGCCATAAGTCTGCTATATGGGCCGCCAGCATTACATATCATCATTAGCAAATGCTAGCTCTATAGAGTTTACAGCCTTGTACAATAAGTCAGAAAATGCTTTAGAGGTTATGGATATCTAATATAACTGGTCAAGGTTACGCCAAACAGGCAAAAGTGGCAGTCACAAAATATACCAGTTATTCCCATAATCATTTAGAAACCAGATATACTACTACATCCATGAGATAAAGAAAGACATCACCGAGGCTTAAAGTTTCAGGCCTCTGCCATCTCCTATGCACTAATACTCAAATTTCACTTGTAATCCATCTCAAAAGCATCCAGCCATGACTGCGTCCTTTCACTTTCGTAAGCCATACTCCCAAGAACTTCTAGAATACACTGGACAAAAGCAAGACATTAGGAGTAGAAGCCCGTACCTGCAGCCAACCAATACATCATTAGCCTGATAAGGGTAAAGATGCAAGGGCCAAAAGGTACCTTAGGCTTCACGGTTGTCAACCGATCACCTAATGTAATCCTTTTGCCCAGAGATTCAGAAGAACATTATAGAAAGAATGTAAATAAAATATGCTAAAGGAGAGAATAGATCCATAAGTAGAACAAGGGAATAAACCAAGAGATAAACTTTCAGTTAACAGGCTATGTTTGCCATAAGTTAAAGCAGATTTTAATTAGAATAAAGGAAACAGTAACTGTGTAAGATGTAATAAGATTATTCTTTAGCTTGCTGAGCAGCCATGTATTAAGATCGTCTGGCCATACTAATCCAGATGCAACGTTTGTAGCAGTACAAGGGGCATTTTGTTGAACTTTGGGGTTCTTGGCATCACCTTGCAGCAGCAGTCCATGACTGCCGGATGCCACAGGGCTGCCACAAATGCTCATGGATCAACAAAAGAAGATGGGAAGAAACTCCAAGAACAAGAACAAAGCAAAGAATGAACAAAAAGCAATCATGTTGATGCTCCCAAAAGGAGGTGCTCCAAAGCGTGAGCAAAACCTAAACAATGAGAGGAAATGCTCTCTCTAAATAGTAAAACAAAACCCTAACCTAGCCCGACATCTCGCAGTCCCGCAGATCTAGGCTAAATGGGCCATGGATTGTGGGGTCCAATATGACAAATACATGTGGCATATGCCACCTACCATATATATGGGCTAAATCTGGGCCCTAGATCAAGTGGTCCAATGTGATGAATACATGTGGCCTATGCCACTCATACATATGTTTAGCCCAAGGGCTAACACTCCCCCCCCACACCAAACTATGTAGAACCTTTATAACAAAGATGGGTTAAACATTTACAAAGTGTCCAAAGTGAGGGGAAATAATGAGAATGTCAAGTCTTGAAGTCTTGATCCAAAAATGCCAATGTCGATGAAATCAAAATCATGAGAGGGTTGAGAAGGTCATCACCACTTCTCTTGAGCTTGCCAGCTCCTTTAAAGCCATAGAAGTCAAATCTAAGGTTGAGAAGGCTGTCACCACTTCTCATAAGCGTGCCACTAGCTCGAATATATCGTAATCAAAGTGTCTTGAGTTGAACAAAAATGAGGAAACAAAATTGTGGAAGGGGAGGAAGGCCATAAGTCATCTTCACACCAGTTTTGAACTTGAAAAGTTGAAACAAGGAGTTGAACTTGAAAGAGTTGAAACATAAGTGATTGAAAGAGGAAGACTACGAGTCATCTTCATGCCATTTGTTGAACTTGAAAGGGTTTGGCGGATAGGTGAACTTGAAGGAGTTGAAATTGAAGGGCGGAAGGTTCTAAGTCATCTTCCGCCATTTGTTGAACTTGAAAGAGGCTCAACCGCCATGTATTATGGGCCGGATATGGTTGATCAAATGTGGAACGAAAAAAGTTGACACCAAAGAGAAATTGTTGAAATTGCCCTGCACGCCATGTGGCCATGTGAGGTTGATGTCGAAGGGCTGGGGCAAATTCATCTTCACGCCATTGCGAGGAACTTGAAATTTGTTGGTACAAAGGCAAAAGCGAGATCTAAGAATCGGGCAAAAGATGGCGCCCCCCAAAATGTGCCAAAAATATGCAGGAATGCCGCGTCAAAAGTGGGCCGAAAGTTTGTGCTTGAAATCACGCCTTGAGGGGCCGTGACAGATTGTTGAACTCACGCCGTTGGGCCGTGATATTTGAAGTCATAGTTGCATGAAATTTTACCTCCAAAGGCATAATGGTAGGACTAAATATGCTTGGTATGTGAAAAATGGCTTCAACATTAGAAGGGGTGAAAAACACCAAAAATGTAGGCCTCTAGAATATTAAGTGTTGAATGCTCTCTCGAAAGAAAATCATAAAGATGTCATAAAAAAGCATGACAATGTGTGTGCCAGGACAGGAATGTTCCACGCCAAGGGGATGGGCCGTGCGGTTTTGATGCTTTGATGTAACAAGTTGCCATGGCGGAGAGGCCAGGTGAGGTCTTTGATGTGGAGGCCACCTTGGGGCCGTGGGTCCATATGAGAGGATATTGGCTTCCACCTTGCGGTGATGGCCGTGGTGCGAAGGTTTTGCGAGAAGGTTTTGCGGATGCATAATGTTGGGTGTTCGGGACTTGAAGCCCGCCGTGATGGGCGTGGGAGAGTCCCGCCATGGGGGCGTGGGGATTACGATGCTTTCGGCGAACGGTTTGGTGCTCACGGCGGGGGAGAGGTTCGTGAGGGCAGAGAGGCCATGCCGTGATGGGCTAACACACGCTGTGGAAGGCCGTGATGTCAAGAACAAAAATGTGTTGTGGCTAAGCCTGATTGCCAATCCATGAAGGTTCAAAGGTCTGATAAACCACGCCGTGATGGCCGTGGGGTTTCCGATGCTGAGACCAAGCCGTGGGGGCCGTGAGGTGCGAAGTCACGCCATGAGTTTTTTGAGTCATGAAAGGTCGTGGAGCCAGATGGTAGAGGGAGATAGATTTTTCACGCGTTTGTCTGCAACGGATCTATAGAGTGTTGTAGGATGTTTGATGTTTCCTTACAAACCCATGGCTGAAACCGAGTTTCTTCTGCGAATAGGGGGCCGTGGTAGATCTATGGCGGCAGGTGGAACGCCTTCAATAGTTGTAACATGGATGCTCTGCTTGCTAGACTTACGCCAGACCATAGGCTATGAAGGGTGAAGTGTTGCGGTTGGTAGATGGGTGTAAATTTGATAGTGGTACCCCAAAATGCGCGAAAGCACCAAGCACTTAAAGCACCTAAATTGACGGTCGGTTTTTTCAGAGGACATCATTTGCCTCGTTTTGCCTTTCTTTTATTCGCCCCAATTTGAATCCCTGTTTCCGAATCCTCTTCCTTGATCACCAATTCCGTCACACAATCCTTTGATCCGTTCAATTTACAATGGCCAGTTGACCGAGAGCAAGATTTCATAGACATTCATGGACTTTTCGGTGAAGGATTGACCCCTTTAAAAGTAAAATGGTTGGAAGATAATGTAATGAGATGCACAATGGGCCCGGTTTGGCAAGAAGGCCCAAGCAATAAGATGAAAGTTTCCATGATCCGACCTCGGTTCGAGAAAAAATTAGAATGATTGTTGAAAAAATTATATCGAGAAGGAAACTATGCCAAACAATGAAGTGAGAAAGCGGTGGCTTATGCTTTTGCATGGGAAAATTGTGATATTGCCATTTCAAACCACACAAAAGCACAAGATCAATTGGGCCTCTTTTGGGGCTCAAGTTATGAAGTATAGAAATTGCGGGGTCTAGTAGAGGAAAGGATGTCCAAGTTGCCACTTCTAGCAAAGTTACTTGCTTAGAAAGTTCAAAATTAGATCACTCTGCTTTAAAAAAAAGAGAACTTTGAATTGATTAAGGAAGCCGTAAATAAGCTTGAGAATGAAAGGGCAAGCATGTTAGAAGAGGTGCATGAAATTGAGGTTAGTTTAATTTGCGAGAGGCTAAGTCTAATAAAAAATTGATTGTGGAACTTGAAGAGAGCATGAAGAAAGTTGAGGCTTTGAAGACCACAATATCCGATTCTTGGGAGGAACTGATCCGAGGAAGGAATTGGAGATGACACTACAAATGGAGACATATATTACATGAATCGAAGTTAAAAACCTTTTCAAGTCTCAGTCTGAGAAGGGGAGCATTTCGAGGAAGAATACCTTGGAATGTGAGATCAAAGGAAAGAGGCCAGAATTGAGAACTCGAGCTAATCTTTGTAATCTTACTTAATTGAAGAATATAAGTTTTAATCCATTAAACATCAACACTATCCCGTTGAAGACTACCGGGGAATGCAACTTTGGTGCTCTTTGTGCTTGTGGCCTACTTTTTTCATGATAGGTACAAATTGTCTTTGATTTTAAGTTGTGATCATGAGTACCATGTGGCTTGTGCGACCTTGTTGAAGGAAGGTAAATGCAAGGTATGTGTGGGGTGTAATTCATCCATTTATTTCTTGAGCTTGGCATGCATGTGACAAAATAGCCAAGTAAATAAAATAGTTGATATGCCTACTGATGGAATATACCTACAAATCAACTTGATTCAATTGGTAAGGTCCTCTACACTCATTGAAGACTATGTGCCACCTTCCGAATTGAAAAAGTCTTTGAAAGATGCATTGTGTAGTCCCTAAAAAGCGGTTAAAAGGCAAAAGGGCTAGAAAAGCATCGAGAAGGATATGCAAGTGAGAGGGGATGAAAGCGTTGTTTGAAACGGGATGGTGTAGGATGTAGTAAGGATGTTACAAATTACCCCCGAAAGAAGAAAGCAGCAACAAAAGGAAAAGGAAAGATGGAGAGGTTGCAACAAAGAAGGGAAAAAACATTAAAAGGCAAAGAACACGGAGGTCAAGAAGGCGGGGAGGTACAATTTTAGAAGGAGGGCATTGGCAAAAATGAGCTGGAATCTCAAAAAAAAGTTGAGGTTGAAACAATTACGGCAAATGAAAGAACTAGAAAAGAAGAAAAAGGAAGGGCGAAAAAGGAAGTCTGCTAGAAAAGGAAGACCACAGTACCAAAATGAATGCAATTATGGAGGTTTTAAGAGGCAATTCAGATTTGTCTATAAAATCTTTGATTTAACTATAGATGTTTGAATGTTCAGGTACAATTGTATTTCAAGACCAATATGTTGAACAAATGGTTGATCAAAATGTTATTGAGTTATTATTATTTAGTATTTTAAATTTCTGTTTGTGTTTTGTGCTTGAGTTGGTGTTTACTTTTTTATTTTTTGAATGATAGGTGTACTGACAAAAGTCCTCTTTGAAGAGGAAACTTCTTATTTTTAAGATGTGAATGGTGTTCTAGTGAGTACATCAAGAGGGAACAATCATGCGTGTGGGCCGGCCGGTGTGGATTACAAAACAAAGCAGAAATTGGTTGTTTTAAGGCCTCATGCACGGGAATTCTGCTTGACGACAATGGCACACTTTGACATAGCAATTTGGTCATCCATGAACAAGGTTAATGTAAATGAAGTTGTGGATGTCATAGCACCGTTATTAGGCATGACTTTGTATTTATTTGGGATCGGACCCATTGCTTAGAGATGCCTTTCAAGTGGCTCCATCAGATCGAAAAACCATTTGTACTTAAAACCTTATCTGCGGTTTTGGTGAATACCCACAATATGAGGGGCAATTGCATATTGTTGGATGATAGCATTCATAAAACATTTGCCTCTCCACCTTTCACATCTCTTTTTGATTCCGGGCTTTTAATTTGGATGCGGATGATTATGTATTGGACCAATTCACGCCGGTGCTTAAGGATGTGGCAATGGTGGATGATTTCTCTAACATTCTAAAGGATCATTGTAGGCTAGATCGATTACCGCGATGAGGATGCTCAGAATTCTAGAAACAATGTGAGGAGTTTGAATTGGGAAGGAAACCGAAATGGTAAAAACAATATTGCAAAAGGTCAGCTACAATGGTTAAGGGGACCTTTTCATACCGGGACACCGGATAGAATGCAGAAGTTGATTGAGAACCAAGGGTTAAGATGAGACCAGATTCATGCAGTTCTGGGTTGTATATTGAAATAGTGAAGACTTATATATAACTTCCCCAGGACATGCCACAATTTTGTACATGTTATCAAAAGGCAGATATGCCACAATTTTGATGTCTCGGGGAACATAAATACATGACTTTCGGGGTTACAATTGCATTGATGTTTTTTGTGTGAGTGCTTTTGCTTTAATAGTCAAACTATGAATAATAATTGAGTCAATACCATATGAACAGTATTTGCCGAGTTTGACCATGAATTTAGGCCGAGTTTGGGAGGCTACATATAATCTGTTGGCAAGTGTCTTCAGCCATAGTATACAACATACCATCCTCTTCATCTGCAATCATTTCAAAGTTAGCTAATCTTACAAGGTGGCTATACACACTAGCCACAGCTGGTCATCCGGTAGCTCAAATTTGAGACCACCACATTTATAGTAATATCCCGGAGACAATAACAGATTCAACTCCAAATACATTTCCCCATCCATCCACATAATCCTCAAGCAAAGTGTTCTTTGCTACACGTACCTTCAATACATAAAATCAACCCCTCTTCATTACCTTCCTCTGCATTGACAAACAAATTATCTCCAACCTCTACCATAGAACTAGCTATGTCATGAAAAGTCTTCCTCATCTTCCTCTTCTTCATGTTCATCTTCTACTTCTATCACCAAGTCTTCATCCGATGCTTTATTAGCATCATTAGTTTGCTTTTAATCTCCTTAGTTTTAATTGTTAGTTTCCCAACCACCAATGCGGACTTGTTGATGGGAGTCCCATTGAATTGAAACAATTCTCCTGAAGCATGAGAGAGGTCTATAAGCTACCTTTTAGAGTGTTGTCCTTGTCACATGGTCTTATGTAAATGGAGTTGTGTAGTTCCTTTCAAAGTGTGGATTGTCCAAATCTCTCGGATCTATCTATTTTTGAGGATCAATTTCCCGTGGCATTACGACAAGTGCTTAGTCTTTGTAAAAGTGCTTTTTGATCTTTGAAAACAGTTGAAAAATATCCATATCAAAAAATAAAAAGAAGACAATCTTGATTTAGGGTCGGAAATATCATGTTTTACATAATAGAGTAGCCCATTAACAACCACAAACACAAACAATTTATATATTTCATGCCCTTAATTTCTAAGTGCTTAAAAGTGCTTTTAAGTGCTTAAGTGCTTTAAGTGCTTAAGTGCTTAGTATCTGAGGAAAACCGATTAAAGAAAGTATACCTTGTTTATGTCATTATCGATTGGGATTGTTGTTGAAGTACCACCTAAAATGCAACCACCTCCTTTTGCTACGCAATTTCTTTCCATCATATTTCATCGATTTCCTTTGTTAGAATCCTCTTGATGCCTCCAAGACTCCAGCACCATCATGCTCACCTTTTCCATGTGAGCTAGCAAAAAATTCAGAAGAATATCCTTTTGAAGATATTTGTGAAACCACCAAAAGGAAGTAAAATGGTCTTCCCAGGACTTAAACTGTGAAGAACAGCCATCACTCGAGAAAACATGTTTGTTATAGTTAATTCCCATAGATTTTTAGCCAATGCGATGATTATGGAGACAATCTTTGGACAAACTCAAGATCATGAGTTTTTGTCAGCGATATAAAAGTGAGTCTCCTTTCAATTCCTTTCAATGAGTTTTTTTTTTCTCTTTTGCAGCATTTTTCTTTTTTAATCTCTTTGTCATCTTCTTCTTCCTTCTTACGTCTTTGCCACTCGCCTCCATTTTTCTCATTCTTCTATAAGTGATGTGTACAAGAATGGAGATCTGATCGGTATGCCAATGGCGGGGATTGAGCTTCTTGTTGAATTTTAAATCCATAATTCTCTGCCAAAAATCTATCACGGAGACAATAGTATCATCGCAAATTTGTCAAACATTGCACGAATTGTTTTGCTTGCCAATGAGCTCTTGTAATTATGTGGAACAAATGTCTTGAGTTTTAGTTGCATGCTGATGGAATTCAAAAGGAGAACCTGATTTGTATGCCAATCTTGTAACCTTTGAAGGTTTCTTGCCGCCCCTAGTTTTCTTGTTACGTACTTCTTGCCGGGCAAAGAGGATAAAGCTTTAATTTACCTCTACACTAACACACACCCAACTCGGTAAAATCTAAACTACTTTTACCTTTCAAACACTTTCCAATTAACATCCCGCTTATTATTCTTAACCTTCTCTACGGGGCATATTTGGCAGCCTATATAAAAGCAATCAAATATGTTAAAATCAAGGCAATCAAAACTGGAAATTGCAAAAGGAAACCACACTTGCCTCTTCAAACCACACTTTATGCAGTGCATTAGACATGCATGCTTGTGCCATTCATCATTCTCATCCTTAGAGCACACAATTTGTCTCCAATAATCACTAGTTGATTTGATTGTGTTTTCTTTAGCAATACATGTTGGACCAGAACCACAAATTCGCAAGACTTACACTTGCAATCTTTGTGTACACCATAAGGATCGATCCTCATGTTATTTATGGCTTGCATGGCAAACTCAAGATGCGGATGGTATTGGCAACAACATGTTTCTCTTTCTTGAAGCCTCCTAATATGGCTTGGTTTCAATCTTTCAAAAGTCTGTTTGGGATATCTTCATATCGGGATGTTCCTTTTCAAAAGCAAGGTATATAGTTGCAATGGCTAGACAAAAAAGAAAAAAATAGATTTCAACCATGTAGCAAGAGTAGAAACTAAAAAAACATGAGAATAACAAATAAATGGTTCAAGGAATACACGTGTCACTTCTAGCAAATGTATTGGATGATCAATTTTTCTCACCACTCGGTTACATGCTTTCTAACATGTGTTTTTATAAGGTGAAACTTCGTGTATTCTCATGCAAAACCTTTCTCACAACACTTATCTCTTTCTGGAAAGTGCATCAAATCTCTTCTTCCTTGCATGCGTGACCATGGACCAGCATCAAACTCTGCACATATACGTCTTCTTAAAATGCCTGGGCTACAGTTTTTCTTGGGAATTGAAAAGAAGTTTCTGAAATTGCTTCGATTAGTCCCCTTAACATGGGAAGGCGCCATTTGAGGGTAATCTTCCTTGCTTGGAGTACATGATTACTTCTTTGAAATTTTATTACTTTGCATGGTTTCTCTCACATTGGAAATCATATCTTTCATCACATGAAATTCCTTGGGATCTGCTATGGTAACATGTGGTAAATGTTTGATCCTTTTAAGCGTGTGTTGCTCTTCCTTTTTGAATCATCATCTGGCACAATTCCTTGTGTGAAAATCACTCTAACTTTTTGAAAGTCTTCCTTGACTCGAGGAAGGCGTTCTTTTTCTTACTAAATGTACCACAATGTTCTTCTTACTCAGGATTCTCTAATCCTCTTTAAGTTCTCGTTTTCTAGTTCTAGCTCCAAGTAAAATTCTTTCATTTAAGCAGAATCGATGCTTTCGGAGAAAGAACTTTGCCATGAAATTATTGCATGATCAAGGAATTGCAATTCATTTTATGCAGTGCAAATTTAAGAATGAACAGATTTTATTCTGATTGAAGAATGATAGCAAGAGCCCTTGATACAATTTTCACGCCATCCAAAAGTCACGTAATCCAGTGGAGATCAGCTGATCAATCGCCCAAAGAATCAGTCAGCCAATAAACCAGGTCCCACTTCCTCCTGGAAAAGTGACGCAAAACCGGTGTCGCCGGAGGTTAGCACCCCAGTACCCATATCAGGTTACACCCCTGGTGTCAGCAATAAGAAAAATGTTACATTGATAGAACTTTGATCAAGAAATGTTGTTGATCTGCATTTGACCAAGAAAGGATTTTGTGAGGACCTTGAACTTTGGAACATGATCCTATTCCTACTTGCTACTATGTGTACTTGACATAATTTTAAATGCACTAAAGCCCGGCTCCTGCAAGGCAGGGTGAAGAGTGCAAATACCTAGCCCAAGTCTTCCAATTTCCACTCATTGAAATCCTGCCGACGATTCACTGACATTGCATAATTTTTACCCTTAACATCGTCTCTTAATTACCTTGTATTTGCTTTAAGTTGACCTCTGCATCCTTATGTAAAAGTAGCGTTTTACTCTTATTTAGACCAAGTCCTTTTATGTATGAAATAAGAACCTTTAATCATTTTGTGATCTTACCATCTAAAGCCAAATGTATAATGCCTTCATTGTGCCCAAATGCACAACCAAAACTACATGGGCCTACATGTCAAAATTTTGCTTCATTCTATGTTGATACAAAATGTTCCCACTAAACTTTCCAAATGCCAAGCAGAAACTTGTTGCCCCTAACTCTTGCTATTTGAGACCTGGAGTCTTTGCAATAAATATGCATCACATTAACTTCTTTGGAATTCTGGTCGCGAGGACCAAAAGGTGTGTGAAGGATCTCTTATGTTCAGCGTATGGCACTTGATTTTCCAGTATATCTACGCTTGCGCCAGGTGTCTTTTTAACTACCTTTCATGTGTTTATATGCATGTTTCCAAAGGCCATATAACTTTGTTTTACTAAAGCTATAGAATATTATTTATTTTACATACATTGAGGAAGAAAATGAAAGTCTGCTTGACATTTGTAGTATTTCTTAATCCATACCTTTAAAGAGTCACGATGCGACTGAAATGAACATGGAGAATGCTTTACTTGTAAATTTAAATTCTCCCATCCCAACACCCCCAATTTCCGGTACAAAATTTTACTACATTTCCACCGGGGTTGGCATTTGTATTATGCTTGGTTGCATAAATATGACGAATCGCCATATCCTTGCGCTTGAAACAATTATCATATAGTTCTAAATAGAAAACATCGAGGAACTGATCCTTATGCTTGTCAAAAAGCTTCCACCAGTTTTGGTATCTTCCATAAAGTGCTTCTCAATAAAGGATGAATACCTTTATTCTTGCAAATCCTTCATAGAGACAAGATTGCGTATTATGAGGAATGAAATCATCGAAGCAGGAAATGAGGCTATTCATAAAGATTCCCTTTTTTACAAAGGGGTAAAAGCGAGGAGGTTAAAAAAGATGCATGAAATTCTATTGACCCCAAAAGTGTATTTTTTTGTGCACCTTGAAAGAATTGACTTTTTTTTAAAGTGTCATTTTTCTTAGCAAATAGAATGTTCTTGAAAATTATATTTTACATTGAGAAACCCTAATTTAGGAGGATAAAATGTTAACAAAAATTTAAATTGGTCAAGTGGCGTGAGTATTCTCAAAATTTGAAGATAGAATCTTCATAATCACATGCAAAATTTCTTGTCTTTCTAAGACTGAGTTATGTACAAAAGTGAGGGTGATGAGAGAGGAGAGAGGGATCTAGGGCATCCATCATATTCATTTTATACCTCATCACCTTCACTTCTTTCACTTCCGGCATCCCTTAGAGAGTGCCCGGAATCTTCCTCATCCGCCCACATCAACGGTCGTTGCTTAAGCATTACCACCACGCTGCTTCATCCCTTGTCTTCTTACGTGTTACCAAGCTTTTTTAAGCAAATTTGTTGATCACGCAAAGTAGGCGATTGTCGATTTCAATTTAAAATCATAGCGCAATATAGTCCCGTCATTAAGGTCGACTCATCCCTGACCCACCTTCTTGGACTTTCTTCCCTTTTCCATGAAGGCACCACTCATTTCTAACTTCGCGCATACTACCTTCAAAACATTTTTTGCTGGCGTGTTGAAACCGATGAATCTTGAGTTTAATTCGCCCAGCTTCCTCGAAACGGCCCATTACAAGAACACACACATCAACCCGTGTGTAGCCGGGGCCCACGGTCTCTACTGCGTTCCCGATGCCCACGAGAAAAGCGCGGAGACTCGGTACCTCTATTCATACGGTGCCCATCTTCGCGCGCCAGAGGCAGGCGGTGGATTGGGGCCCGCGCCAGTGGGCGCTCTGTCGGTGTTGTCAAGCGAGTTGCCATTGGGGATGGGTCCACTCCGAGTTACTTGACGTTAAGTCCGCATCCGGGCGGATATGCTCCCGCGGCCCGGACTTACGCCCTTACATTTTGCCGATGAACACAAATTGATGCATTACCGGGGTCATTACATTCCAGTCTCTTTGGACCTGTAGTCCTGCCCCCCCTTGCCGCCCCGTTGCTGTTGATTGGGCACTTCTGGTGCGGTGCATCCTTTAGTATATATTTGGGTGTTTACGCATTGTATTGGGGCGGGTTTATGACGAGTGATTCTTTACGGTTTTTTCCCTCGAAACCAGCGGTAGGGTTTTTAATCCGTGATGTCAGCTCGCTGATTTTATTAGGTCCCATAGGTGATTGGTCTCCGTGGGCGATAAAGTACCCTACTTCCTTCCTTCCTTCCTTCCTTGGTATGTCCAAGCATACACTATCGAGAAGGTCGACCTTTGTCATCCTCCTCGGTTGGAAGAACAATTAGCATACCCTTGGTAATTTACGTAATATTACCTTGAGGCTCTAGCGTCTTGGTGGTATGGCTTCGATCCTCTATGCTACTACTTTAGGGGTGCCCCAATGTAGCTGCTTGCTTGGACTACTTGGTCTTTGGGGTTGATGGAAGTGTTAGGCCAGCCGAAATGGTTCTTGCAAGCTGTCTTAGAGCCTGGCCACTGCAATAGGTACTACGTTAGAAAGTACTTTCCACCACATAGATCTTCTATTCTAAGAAGTACTTAAAACTTCGAGGAAATTCCATTTTTTCAATAGCACCCAAGGATGACTTCCCAGGAATTTACTATTACGCTTGGACTCCTTAGAGTTTTTGAGAGGAAGTTGTTCAACCACACGTTCTATGAAAGGAAGTGTGGAATATATTTAAAGAGCGTAATCTCTGGTGGACTCCAGGTCCTTAGTTGTGGTATGCACCACAGCCAGAAACTTCAGCCCATCGCTAAGAGTAGGAGCTTGATGTGATGTTCAGGTATGAATCATTTCAACTTGTTCCGCGACTTGTTCTCACAACCGACGTTGAGAAAGCTCCAGCTCTAAAGTAATGAGTCTCTTTAAGAGATCGATCCTTGGAGTGGGAGTGTAAAATCTTGATAATTGAACTAATGTAGGGAAGGGAGAAAGCTAACTGCTTCCTTCTAAAGGCCATGAAAAATCTCTTGAACATTTTGGTCAATCTGATCATGAGTGTGGCCTACAAGTGAAAATAGAACTTCACTTTTCTAAGATCTAAGCTCCAACATATACGGTGTCACAAAGAGTGTTTGATTCTTGTTCTCCCAGCAGTATTGTCAAGTTCTTGAGGCAAGCGGGTGGTAGTGCTCTTGCTACGCCGCAGGGACCGTGTTAAGGAGTATGTGTGAGGTTGGTCACCAATACAGGATTTGGATATGTCCAAAAATACTTTGCACTTTAGACTTCCTTGAGAATACACTTAAACTCTAGAGGGTGGACCTTAACACATAGCTGGAAAATAAAGGAAATACTTGGAAAATGCATGAAATCACAGAGGAAATATGCCAAGATGGGTGAAGAATCTAATATATGAACAAGAATCAGAAGTACAATGAAAGCCCAAAGGCAAAACCCAGAACATGAGACAGAGATGCCTAGAATGCTCAGAAATTTTGGTGTTGAGCGAGGAATGGTTCGATAGAATCACTTATATATCTAGACCATGATCGAGGATACGTTACCCCACCACTCCAATGGATGAGATCACAAGTGTATGTAGGTTCTAGAATATCTTAGAACCTCACGAAACTTCACTTATGAGGAAAGGCGGTGAGGGAAATGTCTTTCTCATACTTATGGAATTTATAGCAGCAGGGGCTAAGAAAACTAAAAAGGTGGGGCAATAATTAAATATTGTATTACACTTGTAAGGTGTATAGCTACATAACTAGAAGGTTGTGAGTTCAAATCTGTCGTGTACAATTACATTCTTTTACATCAGGTGTGATGTCCATCTTTTTGTATGTCTCTGAAATTATAATGTTGCATTATAATACGAATATTAAATTACATGGTCGTCACACCATCCCCTCCCTGAGATGGAGTACTCCCGAGCTTGGCTTATCTAGGCAGGTGAATGCCCATGATTTATGGAGACATTAGTGATTCGTGGGGCTTCGGGTTCTATCACTCCGTGAGTAGCCGCTGTCGACAAAGTAACACAATTCTTGTGAAGAAACTGGAGTCAGTCTCGAACAGCCAGAACTCCCCTCATGATCATCATTCGGTGGTGGTGCTGGCGGGAGAGCTGATCAGAAACTATTAGCTGTGTGGGAGCTCAATGAAACATGAAATCTTGGATGGAGTCAGTGGAGCTCGGTGGGAATACATCATTGTCTGAGCAGTGATCCAGTGGGACCAAAGTGACGATAGTCAAAGCTTGTTGCGGGGACATGAGCTGGGAGTCCCTCTGAAAGTAGACAGGTCTGCTTGTGGGTAGCGAGCTTCCTGGCGATGAAATGGCATAATGCCCGATAAGCGTTCACGTGCTTCCGGTGAAGATGATGTTGAGTTAAGGATTGAAGAGCACAGGTTTCTCAAATTGAGGACTGGTACTACGGGTTAGCGAGTCCTCCAGCGACACTAAATGACGAGGATCGACCCGAGTTCAAAGAGCAGTCTACGTAGCCAATGGAGCGTAATAGCGGTTATTATAGAGCCTGACTAATGGAAGGTGGTCGACCCAAGCATCTGTTGTCGCCCGATAAAGCACTTTAAATATTGCTCAGTCTAGTGGTGTGCTCTGCACGCCCATTACTTCCAGGATGATGGCGGATGTCGGCGATTGATATATAATACTCAAAGTTTCTACAAAACTTATGAGATAGGCGAGGTCCGCGATCATTAAGCGAACTATGCGAAGAAGATCAATTTGTTCCCTCGCGGTGTTGATAGTGCATGTCACGAGTACTGCCAGGCGATTGAAAGAAGACCATGAAAGGAAGATGCCTTGGAACCATTTCGACGTGATGTCATGATTAAATAAAGCCCCGACTGACGTGACCCAGGCCACCAGCCTCGACTTATAGGTTCAAGGTCTTGGCTACTCCCAAGATTATGGCGAAGCCTAGAGAACGAGAAACTCACCATCGGTGCATGCACAAAACCTATCACCGAACGAGGTCCATCTGGGACCTCAAAGCTTGATCATAGTGCAGATCGCATTTCTTTGAGAAGGTGATGCATATAAAGGTGTGAGAATACATCTTGAGCCACTGATCAATTCTAGATTTGATGATCTGTATAGGCGTGACCTTGCATAAATCCCTCCGAAATGTCACCCTCTCGAAAAAGATCAAATATAAAGCAACAACTCCTTGTCATAAATAGGATAGTTGATTTCCAGCACGACCTCAAATTTTCATTGAGTGATAGGCAATGGTTCTATAGGCAAGAGCAAAATCAAAAGCATAGCCCGACAACATATAGCCGCAAAGGATGCATGAGCAAGAGCTGGTGCGTTGTAAGCGCTTATGCTTCAAAGCGCGAGATTCCGCTTCCACACTCACTACCTCAAATGGCACGTCCCTTAGCGGTAAGGGCATGTCAAGGAAGGCCGATCTCCGTGAATAATCCGAATGAAACATGATAGAAATTGGCAAACTCAAAGAGAACATCTCCCGAGCGGATGAAGGTGTTTTGCCACTCCAGTATCTTGATATTTTGAATCATAGAGACTCCATGTGGAGTGATATGATAGCCAAAGAACTCCACATTATTCTATTCAGTGACACTTCTCAAGTTGTAACCCGTGCTCTGAAGACGTGAAGATGCCTCTGTGTGTGATGTAATTTGCTGTGAAGCTTGAGGAATAACAAAGGATGGAATCGGGATCCTGCTTATACTCCATCGGCCGAAGTCGATGTTAGTTACAAGAACTGGCCTGAAATGAATTGGAACCTAGAGATAGAACGACAAATCGAAGTGATTTAGTATGACAATCAATCTGGGTTATGTAGCTCGAGCGAGCCAGGCTGTTAGCATGTGAGCTAGATGATGAAATTGAAGGAAATGCTATAAGAAACTCCACGGAACCATACGAAGAATCTGATACATTTTGTGGCGCAGAGATCTCATCCGTAATCCTTAACGATAGAAGCCCCAGGATACTCAGCCCCGGCTTCTAGGGGACTAGCGTGCTTCTTGGCGAATGCATTATCCATAAACATTTTGCACCACAATCAGGATGCGTCAACGCTGGCAACCTACGATTTCCAATATCTGAGGATGAAATATCTTGCTGACCTTGTCACGATGGAATAAACATAACCGAAGTGCGAAAATTAGAAAGAGGCGGCCCGACGTTAAAGAGATACACCACGGACCAGCCTGAAGTTTTGATTTACTTCAAAGAGCATCTAAGAGCAACAGTAGCTCCTCCATAAGTAGAAGCAAAGATTACCCTCTACATTTATTTTGGTGGCGGAGATAGGGTCTCGAGCCTGCGATCGAAATACGCATAGGCGGAATCGGACCTGCTAGATTCTGAGATGAAACCGAGGAAGGTGTAGCTACAGGCGCTTGTGTGTGATTGGAAAACTTATTTCACGTCTCTCGCCCTGTCCAAAATGGGTGTATCACATCTGCTTGCAAAATCGGTGGCAGCACCTCCCAGTCGAGGGTCCTCCATGAACCTTAACAACATATCTTAGGCATCCTGCGTAACCCCCTTGAACAATCTTCAGTGCAACATCATCCCGGACTGTATCTACCACAATTTGTGAAATTCACGGTACGCTATGAGAGCCTTGCCTTAGATTGCAAAGTTTTGTAGCGGTATTTATTAGGCCCATTGATTGGTGTCTCCAAAGCATGCCCTCGAGCTCTGCGTTAGGCGACAAAAATCTTGCAACTCTGGGCTCCTTTCTCCAATAAAAGAGCAAACCAGAAATTAAGAGCTGGCCACGTGAGAGGGACCAATTAGCAACTTGTTCTGGGCCATGGGATATCTATGAGGGGGTGGAAGTGGATCACAAGCCTGATCTGATTTAAAAACCTCTGAAGCTTGGACTGATGTAGTCAGCTTCTCGACAGGCTAATCTTGGAAACCTGATAGCTGGAGAAGCGAGATTATGTGAAACAACCGTTGTAAGCTCTTTATTGTCAGCAAGCTGGCATACTTGAACTCGTTGCTATAGACTGATGTAATAAAGTCCAAACCTCATCTATAGATAAAATCATCAAATATGAGCAAAAAAATGCTTAGTTCCAGAGCAGGCAGAACCGATAAGGAATCCGCAGGAAAATCGTCAAGATAAATGAAAAAATCTAATATATGAACGAATCAGTGATGGCCCAAGACAAGCGAGGAAACATGGGAACCCATTGAGATGATAGAAGGCTCAAGGCGGCATTGAAGCCCGGAATGGTTAGACAGAAAGGAAGATTACCTTCTTATATATGGAATAGCGATTAATTGTCTACAATGGCCTTCATATATGATAAAGAGGCGATGAAGAATATCTTTAACAAATATTGGTAGTGCACTTGGCAAGATGTATGGTTGCAATAGAAGGTTACATGTTCAAATCTTGTTTTATTGCAACTACCCTTTTGCATCCATGTAGTGACATTTTTGTACATATGAGTATAATGTTCATATGATATGAATATTATTATGGTCGTCCACCAGAGACCGACTCATGCCAGCCACGCGCGATACGGCTTTATCATATAATGAGCTCTGGAGGTGGACCAAGCGGTCGGCCCACCACAAAAATGGCCAGACGGATGGGAAAAGAACCAAGGAGAACCACCTATCTTACCATGAAAGGGTGTACGGGAAGACTTAATCAGCAGTCGGCCCAGTGATGGGCAGGCATTGCCGACAAACCGGTGATATAAAGGCACGGAGTAACTCGAGAAAATTGGACAGAGGAAGTAACATTGCCCAAATTGGGTTTGATTCAGAGGTTGCAGCCCTTGAGTGCTTGACATGACGCCATAGAGACACATCATCACAGCACACTTGAGAGAGAAGCGGGTAGAACAAGCATGGATGCAAAGCTAAGCTACAGACAGCATGGACCTCGGCCGCCATATGGAAACCAAGAAGCAAAAGGAGAGGCAGCAGAAGGCGGGGAGATGATGGAAACCATATAGCCTTCTCGAGGAAGCTAAAAGTGCTATCTGATACAAAGTGTCCCAGATTAGCCTTTGAGAGAGCCAATCTCTAAAGCTAAGAGGCCATTCAAAGTACTGGGGTGAGGGCAGGAGGCGGCCTCATTGGCAATGAACCACGGCTTTGGACTCCCTTACAAATTCTAGAGCCACCAGTATGAGTATAGTATCTTCGTCTGATTATATCTATTAGGAGTATGTAATTTTAATATGTATTAGAGCCCCATTTAATTTTAATCTTCCCGAGTTATGACATGATCGACTGGCCATGGAATATGACCCTTATATTACTCGTCATTCTACATCGATTGTTACATGTTTACTCTCATATATATTTGATAAATGGCGAACCTTGTATCATCTGATTGATGATGTTTTGTACATATCGCATGGAAACACCTGGAAGCTGAATTTAGAGCCTTTGTGATGAAATAAGTAAGATCCTTAATTTGTAGAAAATACCATGTCGGGGCCCTTGGGGCTAGTCGAAGAAATTGCTACCTATTGATAAAAGAAACAAATAGCGACGTACCCGGGTAGATCGTCCTCAGTTGGCCCAATCAAACAAAGAAAGACCAATACGTTACAAAGTATAAGAGGCGTGGAGTGAGATATTAGAGTTATTGAAACTCATAAGAGATCACAGAAATCGACCTGATAGCGTAATATCTTTGTCGAAAGGCGATTGGTAATAATGGTCATCATAGTGGGATTAAAACATCTTCTGCGGTGTTCTGGGGCGCAAGCATCTGAAGGATGATGTGAAATTTCATTTTGTTGCCTTGTTAATGAAGATTGCAGAATGACTTAGCGGATCAATTATATGGTCCTAATGAGATTGATTTCCATACTAATTGCAATTGTAGTCTATAAAATCATTCTATTCTACTCTATTCTCTTGTATATGTAGACAGGTCTGGCCGGGAACATGTATGAAACTTCTCCTTGTCACCTTTTTCCAGAGTTCAATTAAGTTTGTTTTGGAAAGTGCGGTCTCCGGCAATTATGGCTTGACTGATATCTGAGTACCGCTTCTTTCAAGATCCAAAATTTGTAAGTTGTGTAAGACCGAGGGTACACGGCCTTTAAATTGTTTTATACTTTACCCACTTTCCCAGACTCTCACCTTAAAGCGTGCGAGCCGGTTGCCATTCCAAGAGTTTATTACACATAAGTTCCCCGCGTTGCATGTTACGTATGGGCACTCAATCCTATATACCAGCGTGGCGTTTTAAGCCGTGCGCGAGTTGAATGGGTGTGTAGTAGAGGCGCATTGACATATATAGGGACTTCACATGGCGGCGAATACAGAGACAATTGATTCCATCGGGTTGAGTCATGGCGAGCTATTTATCGACAATGGATTCCACATGCACCGAATGGCTCAATAGCAGGAAATTTCATGAGGCGAAGATGCACATGAATAGTGCATCCTTATTGCTCATGTCAAACTACCCACATAAATCTTGGTGCAATTTTTTTTTTTTTTTTTTTTTTTTTTTTGAAGGTATTTCGAAAAGGATTTTATTAATGAGCAAGAATAAATTTACAGAAATGAATATTTCTATACATCCTAGTTTATTACATGAAGCCACTGAGAGATCTTTCTTTGGAACACGAGAACTGCGTACCATGTGCTTACTCCAGCCCACACTAGATAGGTAAAAGAGATAAGGCTGCAGCAGAGTCTAGCATTCGATATAACTCTGGGAATCTGAAGTTTTAGTGTAGCAGTGCCGACAAGGCAGTGTTATCTTGATATCAGCCGAGTGGAGCAAAGCGTACATCTGTGAGAAGGATGGAATCACATTATAGTCTGAGAGGGAGAGTTGGAATCACCAGAGAGGTGTGGAGGCATAGTTGACTTTGAGGTTGATGAAGGAGAGCGGTGGAAGTTTAGGTGGAGGAATTGGGCACCACGGCGGTCGATGTGGCATGTAAGCGGCTACACTAATGGCTTTGCTCTTACGACCTCTGGATCTCATCCATCCTTTTGTCTCTGTTGATGATCCAGTGACGCAGGGATCAGCGGCTGGAATAGATCTCGAGAGGAAAGTCAGGGGGATAAAACATGATTGTACTTTCGATTTTAGTCTTGATTTAGGTTAAGAGCTAATTTTGCAAATTGATATTAAGACTAATGGTGGAAAGTTGAAAGAACGACCGTTATCATGATTATTCGATTTCTAACCACGATTCCGGTTGAGCCTTCATGGTAAGTTGATAGATGCCTTTGATTTCCCCTTAACGATTTAGGTTAAGAGCTAATGGCTAAGTGGTGGGGTTGCCCTTAGGACTATTTGGCATTATAGTCAAGATTCATTCATACAATAGGTTGGACATTGATATTTTGAGAAATGGAATTGGACATTGATATTTATCAAATGGCTAGATTGGTTGATTAAGACATCTTTGATGTCTATGTTATGTCTCAAAGTATCCGGTGCGATTGCAATAGACAGCTTTCATGGAATACACAGTAATAAATATTGTTTTGTACATATAATAGAAACATAAAGAAAAACTAGACGATTAGGATGTTATGACAATCAATTGTCTATGGTGAGGATTAGACACAATGTTCAATGGGTTATTTGAATTTGAATGAAGCATGTCAAAAGAGCATCCTTCTTTTGCATTAATAATATTCTTACACTGAAGTGGCGATGCAAATTATATCTTGTAACTCGATACCTTGTATTCTAATGATTGAACTTTCAAAATGATGCTTAAATCCCTAGACATTGAACATTTACTCGATAGAATTATAGCGAGTAGAAATGGAACCATTTAAAAACATAGATGCAGTACGGTCCGTGATGGTGCTCAACTCTGGATATTGAATCTTTGTTAGAAAGGCCCGGTACAATGGAACCATCTTTTTGCGTCGCTAGGATATCCTATGAGAAGTGTACACATACATGTTATACGAGTAAAAGAACTGCCACAATTCATAAATCCATCCATAACCTTCGACTTACATAACAATGAAATTAGCTTGTTCATCTAATCCTTCTGAGTTAATGCCAAATTTTGCGGAAGCTTTCGAGCTATACATTGATCCAAAGGGATCTATGCGTAAACATATCTGATCCATGATGGATCTTTGTATTGTATTGTAGTATCTAAATCCTACAGCCTCTCTCAACCTCTTCTTACTGTCTAATCCGTTACCATAGTATTAACATCTTCCCAATTAAACCTGTTACTATAGGGAGCCAAATGCCCATTTTCCTGAGCTACGAACAAATCTTGAATGCTCCAAGAGAAAACCTCTTGCAGAAATAGAAATGAAGAGAAAAGATGTGTGAATTAACTGAACAATCTCCAGCACCTCAAAGAAGCGAATATGCTTTCAAACTATGATCAAATTCAACATCTTTACAACCAAATATTGAGAG
The DNA here is from genome assembly GCA_021234155.1 of Isoetes taiwanensis. Classification (NCBI taxonomy): domain Eukaryota; kingdom Viridiplantae; phylum Streptophyta; class Lycopodiopsida; order Isoetales; family Isoetaceae; genus Isoetes; species Isoetes taiwanensis. The sequence continues at coordinate 109,095 of JAJEKV010000685.1, forward strand.
GATTAAAGTGAGCTGATGCATTGGCCGGGATGCTCTGATCACGTTAGCTTTGTATAGGCTAGACACGGCCGACCACGAACTCCCCTAAATTGGCTCATGATATCTAGTCTTGATATGGAAGTGTCTTCCTGAAGACTGTCCAAATCCCTAGCTTCGACGATCTCGAATAATCTATAACATCATGTTTTAAAGCTGGCGAATTTAAGTTACTTTATACCCTTTCCTTCAAGAAACATCCTAGATCTTTTATTTCATAAAGAAAAAGAAGAGCAAGAGGGAGGGAAAAATCAAATGGATAGAAGATCAACTAAAAAGGCCCTTAAGCAGGACCAAAAGTGCTCTCTTTATGAATTACAGCCAATTACACTTACATCTCTTATAGACTGCGAGCTGATTGGCAGTTGCTTAATAAAGGTATAATTTCTTAAAAGATTGAGAGCAAAATGCCCACGTTAGTGGCCAGTAGAATCCACAAGGCTTGGTATGACGAGAATCGTCGTGATTTCTTTAGAGAAGAGAAAAATCTTACATGGCGCATCGGCAACCCTGCTGCTTTGGATCATAGTCTACGGTGCAAGGATCTGCGACAATAGGAAAAAGAGAGGATAGGAGGCGGCCTCCTTATACATTGCCGCTAGTACCAAGCCGGGTGATGGCCAAGAAGTCATTCTATTATTGATTCCAAAACTTAATTGCAAATACCTACAGCACCAAACTTCGAGTACGCCCAGAGCGGGGGCCTCCATCTGAGGAGGCTCATAACAACCTATGATGCATGAGATGGCCCGGCGGCAACAATTCCCAGCGAGAAACTAAGCTCCGGACTTCAAGGAGAGGTCATTGCATAAGCCACAAGTCCACATGTCAAAAGCCTGCGGGGGTTAGCGGGCAGATCCCTTTCGCGCACCGCTAATCCGCCCTATGCCACCACGCCCCGATGCAGACCCACAGCCCACCTCATCAAGCGCCAGCGAGCACTTTCGTGTGCGGTTAGCATTGACCCGGCGATCAAAGGATAGAGGATCACGAGGGAAGCCACGCTTATGGTGGTGCGTGGGTATGGCCACAAAGACATCCACTTTGTGGAGTGGAAGCGGTATTGGTTGCGGTAGCTCTACCACAATCCTTAAGGTGCACCTCAAGGTGCCACGGCGACCTCGCGGAAGGCGGCCCGGAAATCCGCAGGCCGGTTGAGACCTGCCAGGGCTAGCGTCTTTACCCGATGGAGGCAGAACTGTGAGATAGTATGGAGGCAGTTACTCAAATGAGCAGGGCGATCCATAGTGCCAGTCCTAACCACCTTGTTCAAGAGGCATTACGGAGATGCCCCCACCAGAGTGGACCACTAGTGAGTTATTCCACCATCTACCACAAGGTAGGTGGCACCTGACGACCAATTATTTACTCTAGTTGAGATCTTTCACCTCAATTCATTTAGAGATGGCCTCAAGTTTTTTGAGGTCTTTAATGTCTTTACAATCAGTAATAAAACTTCCAGAAATATAATGCAGCGAAAAGTTCTTTCCTTTTTTCCCATTTCTTCTTGGCGAGAATTACATAGAAACAGGTAGATGGAAATAGCGGGGTTTGTTTCTTTACGTATCCATGGCGGTCTTGATTGAGTGGGTTTTTGAAAATTATGGCCGAATGTTTTGGTGTCTTATTTCGGTTTGTCCAATTTAAGGTAGGCTTTTGAGGAGTTGTCACGGTGGGTTGGAGGGCTTGTTCTACATTTGGGCCTCATTAACCTTCTGCTATTATCTAGATTATTGATTGGTTAGAGACTTGGAAGCTGATGATTAATTCATAAAAAGAGCGTGGCGACTTTGGGGAAAAGTGTAGACCTATTCCATTTTGGCTGACTACTTTCTCTTTAATGTTCTATGTATATATGGGAATTTCCATGTGTCTTTTATAGGCGGTAGTCGGTGGTGGATTAAAAATCTTGGGCTGAAGTTTGGAGACCCAAGGTATGTGGACTGCTAGTTCTTGAATCTTCACGTATGGAAACACTTGATGACCTAGAGGTTTCTCAACAATGCACCATCTTTTTGGATCAACCATACAGGGCATTTTAATGGATTCGAAGCATGGGGAGCTAGAACTCTATTACCTCTAATGGGAATACATCCTCTTCGGGCATAAGCTTTGGGCAATTACTTTGTCATATGTCCTCACTACATTGAGGTTTGGTCCAATTTGTATCCTACTAAGTGCATAGGATAAATTATTACTTGTGTGAAATCAAATCGGCCCGATTAAGGTATGACATTTGTGCGATTAGAGCAAGTAGGTGGATTAGTGGTGGAAGTATGAAGAAGGTCCTAAAGTATTTGGTTGTGAGAATAAAGGTTGTTCCTATATTGAGTTGATCCAAAGAGATGTTGAACAACTCCATGATGGAGTACTCTACTTTTTCATTTCTTGTATATTACGAGAGCGGTTTCTTATCTTTTTCCACGAATCTTGGGTTTTTGTCTTTGTAAGTTATATCATATAGATACATAGAAGCGCCATGCATGCTCAAAAAAAAGCAACTTTTATGTAAAAATATCCAAATAATAGAAATTGCTTGTATTTGACCTTGGGGTGGTCGCTGTGGGAAATATCATCCACATCCACATGAAGGTGGATGCAATTTGAACTTAATTGAAATTATCGATAGAAAAGTTCGTGTCTTCTTATCTTGATGCTTGCGTCTACCGGATTTGAAACACCTCCCTGCGTCCTTACGGTATTAAAGGTTACGTATGCTTCCATTTTACTGAAATCCTCAAAGAAATTTCCACTTCCTCCTAATTTACTCTTAACATTGAAAGTGGATCTCGGGGTCACTTGTAGCTTCATCCTAAAACTTGCATTTCTTTCCTGATGGGGCATTAAGCCCACAATCAGATTAGAGGGCCGAAGTGTCATCATTATCATTGCATAAAACAAATCATATTGAACTCCAAAATGTAAGCTACTTACTAATGCCAGAGTTCATTCGGATCAAGTGTACTATGTCTCATAGAATTGCAGAATAAATATTGGATTCTAGTATGGCCTTAATTTGCTTCGGCAATGTGATCAAATTAAGGTCGGTGGTGAACCGGGACCAGTTGCGGGGACTGCTGAAATGGATGCCACTGGCCAGGAACATCAAACTCGGGACCAGTTGTCGTTTGCTGGTGGCAGGCTGGCGGGTATTTGAAATATGCGGATCATCAAACGCCATGCCCGACTGGACTGAAATCCGGGAGAGGAAAGAGCGCAGAAGAAAGAAAGTCTGAAGAAGCAGGCTCGTGGAAGCCGGTAGCTAGAGAAATGAAATGTTTTATAAATATGTCGTGCTGAGACCACCAGGTCTATGTGACTCCAACCATACACTTCTGAGATTGTAAAATATATCCTCGGTGCATCCTCACGGAAAATGCACTAGACCCCTCCCCTCATCTCTTGAATGTTAAGTTTCCTCAACATTATATCCCTATGATCCAATATTTTAACAATAAAGTCCGCCGATTGTGCTTACTGGCATATCCATCAAGTTAACACAAACAATATTATATGTATCACGATGCTTTTGTATTACTTAGACCTTGTAAAAGCACATGCATTTCATCCTCAACCACTCCCATCTTACGCGAAACTTGCGAGTCTCGACTCATGGGGGAATATTGCTCGGTAACTAGCATCCAAGATGAAGTGTGAGCTAAGTCTCCTTCACCGCTAACTTTCTTGACATACCTTCTCTCTCAAATATCGCGGAACGCTACGGCGTGAATGCGATATTGCGCTGTAAATATTCCTTCTTGACTTACGGCACTCTCCACCGATTTCTCCATGTGTTCATTACCCACTCCCTAATATCGCATGATGTTGCGGCCAATCACGATACATCCTAAATCCACTTTCTCATCAATTTGGCCTCGACATACCACCCACCCATTTCCGTTGCCTCTAAGGCCAATCGCTTAGTAAACTGAATGCAGGCATTTCGTACCTTTACGTACATGCCCAAACGCGTTTGGCAAACCTTACGTTACTGTGATGTCATCACCTTTACTCACGTAGCATGTCATAGTTGTACGTGACGCTCTTAGAGCTGCGATTACGGGAGAGCTTCCTTGCGTACCTTTTCTATCTTCCTCCCATAGGTCTCCTGATGACCACGGGCCCATCCCACAGCCAATACAACAATGCATTTTGCACTAAGACCCCATATAGCTTGTTTTCAATTGAAAATTCCATATCTCATTTTTCTCTTGCTCTGGCTGCATACTATATAATGCTTTCAGCCCACCATTTTATCCTCTGCTCTACAGCATAGTTCCTTCGGTTTTATCGCTTTGTATCCCTAGATATTTATGGAATCCACCAGTTCTACGGTTCCCCTTGTAAACAAGATTATTGTGTGATCTACTTTGTTTGCCCCAAACACAGTATTTGGTCTTTTTCCATGTTCGCTTTCATACTCTTGTGGTCACAAGGGAAATTCAGCCAATCCATCTAAATGTTTACATATTCCAGCAATTGACCTTGACAAAAGCACTACATCATGTATAGAGTAAGAACACCACAAACCTCTCGAGGAACCATACCATCCCTGGATTGCATTTATCAATGCGCAGTTGATCATAAGGCAAAAGAGTGGGAACGCCAGGACACCCACTGTTTTACCTATATTTGCCCTGCGGTTCTGACCTTCTCTAAAATACAGCGATAGCTGCCTGAAATTACCTTCGTGGTATCTTGTGCCTTTGCTTCGTTTGGCGCCCAGTTTCCATCACGTTCCCATAGATGGTCTCACGTCCTGTCGAAAGCTTTTGTAAAATCTACAAATAACATACTCCGGTGAACAACGATTCACGTAGCGTATCCATCGCGGCTCTTCAAAGTAATACAGAAGTGATGCAGCCGGTGGACCGTTTAAAACCAGCTTACTTACGGCCAGGTACACCCGTCCCTCGTCCATCTGCTTGGTTTGCTATTAACCATAGTAGCAAAAAGCTTAGCATATAATTTGCTTGATCATAATCATCTATAGTTCTTTGGGATCTGATTTATCGCAGCTTTAGCCACAGGGAACAACCATTTTATTTGCAGATCCGTTGGGAAGCATGCCATCCATTCCATGCCCCTCCACCATCCATCCATTTCCATTCCCCATTCCATTCCATTCCATTCATCCTTTCATCTTTCCACATTTTACATTCAACATATTTTTAACTTGTTGACTAATGGATTCTACTAAACTTGTCCACCCATTCCATTCTTGGCTTCATATACCCAAAATTTTAGGCTCTACCATTAAATCTCCAATCATTCATGTGTTTTTGGTATAGAAACTTTTTCTTTTAAACTTTATATTCCCTCTTAATACATGATTTTTCTCCTCCCCCTTGCATGCTTAAGTGCATTGGCTTTGCTTTGCATTAGATCATCAATGGAACATTTGCATGGAGACCCTTTTAACCTAGTTGAGAACTAAAACGATACGACCCCTATTACCAGTTCACTGGGCTCCTGTTAGCTCTTCCACCGGTGAAATCCTTGCCTTAGCGCGGGATTACCTGAGGGATTGTACTCTCGGACATGCGTAGCGCATCACTCTCTTACTGAAACGTCCACCACTTTCTTACCAATCTCTTGGTGGTTTAATATTCATGATAACAAGATAGGCACATGATCGATTCCATCCTTTCTTCACCAGCGTCTACATCAAAATATTTTCTCGTTAATCTCCGGACTGCATTATCACTAAATTACCACACCAGCACCCCTCTACAGGTGGGCTTACGAGTTCATGTTTTTGACCATATAGATGATCATATCAGGTCCTGTACACATATTTGGTAGCGTTGCTTGTGGTGTGGGCCACCTAATTCTATCTGTGACTCTGGCACCACCTAGTTCCTTCATCTCATTTCCGTTATTTCATTTCCATCCATAAGGGATCTCGCCGATACTAGTCATTTCTTTGCCACATTGCTATCACGCCATTGAAGTCACCCCATTAGGATCACTTCACCACTGTTGCAGAACAACTTTAGAACATCTTGTTCTAAGATAAAAAGGGATCATCTATCTATTTACCCAGGTTATAAGCGAATTTGATTCTGGTAGGGTGAAAAGTAACACCACAACTATGTATATTTTATTCAAGGTCCCAATATCTCAAGCCATGTATGTACCCAAGATTTTATACCGTAGCCCTTGCTTGTATCATCCCTGCATGGCTAGTGTTTTATGTAACAAGCAATCCCATAGAATCCTTTAAACCTCGGTGCTTATGATCATGGTGAAGACATACTTGCAGATATCTGATATCCCTTTTTCCTCATTTCACAGGGTTTCCTATGAGAGAAACATCTACTTGTTCCAGCAATGTCACTCCTAGTTGCTACTTTTAGTTGAAGGTTCAAATTTGTTTATGTTCCAACCTTAACCACAGTGGTCCTAATTCCTATGCATCTTCTTCTATTGCTGGCTCTTCCCTCTGCGACAATATGCTTTTTTATACATTTTGTCTTGCTTCCTTGAAGATCGAGAGTTGTGCTTTGTGCCTCTTCTGGTGGCTCTTGGTAAGGATCATCGTTTATCCATTTCTTTTCCCTTTCAAGCGGTGTTTTCTTTTTAAAACGGTGAGCTTATCCTCTAGTTTGAATGGGACTATATTAGTCTTGGTTGGCAAAACGTTACCTTTCCTAGCCAAATGTCACTTCCAATCACTCTACGTCCATCACGAAGGGATGCGCTGAAATACCACTAGCTCTTTGGTGCGCTCCGGTTTCTTCCCGGAATGCCCGCAATTCTCACATTCAAATACCTTTTCCTTCCCTTTCTTGCTCTTCAATATATGAAGAGTTCAACACTTCGAGAATATCTTCATTAAGATTCTATCATGCCGTTGATCGGTTCATTATTACATCTCTCATTACTTGGTATTGAATGTTTCCATTTCAGTTTCGCGTTCACGGGAAGCTTTCAATTCAACTTTCATAGCCTCTTTGCATCCTGCTCATTTCATTACGTACGCTGGGATCTTGAAATGATTTAAGCTCATTAACCATACCTTATGCAGGATCTTCCATGGGCATTTTTCGCTGGACACTGGAATGATCATTTCACGGCAGCATCGGCCACGATGAAACTGCGGCCGAGGTCTTGCCCAGTCGATTACGTCGATGTTGTAGCGAAGAAGCCGATCCTTTGTTTCTTTGTTCCGAGCACCAATTGCCTCGATTTTTGTTGATTGAAAACTTCCGGACTTACTGTTTCTATTCTAAACTGACTTCCACATTTTAAAATTTCCCCTAGCAAATATTCCCACATTTATTGCTGTTCTAACGAGATAGAATCGTGACCCATCCTCCTCTTTTGTATCTAGGCCTTCCGTTTTTTCTTATTTCTTCCAACTTATCCGTTGGAAACAATTAAGCTTCTTCGTGCCATTTTGTCCTAGCTGCCCGTCACAACCTTGGAGTCAAACCCAGCGGTCTGTGACAAAGATATATAACGAGTCGATCTAAACCTGCGTAGCTCCCAAAAGCGAAGCCCTAATTCCCGAGCAAAGCGAGCTGACCGGTAGCTAGAAGGAAACATGCCTTGGTGGCTACGCCATTAGCACCTCTAATGATATAGGCACATCAAAGGTGGATCCTTCTTGTTGACTTTTAGCCTTGGCCCATTGTATTAGCACCTCTGGCGTGTAACACATCAAAAGAAATGGCCGAGCCTTCAGGAATGGGGATCCAATGGCCCCAAGCTTTCAAGGATTTATCCCATACATAGACCATATCAGTCCTCCTTCCTTGGGAAGTACTTGCCCTCGAGCATGTGGAACCTGTAATGTTGCATGCATATTGGATTGCCAGAGGGTGGATGTTGACCAAGTGTGAACACTGGCACCTCTGGTGATAACTAATACTACTAGAAGAGGATCCTTTATAGTAATCATTATCCATTGCTTACTTTCCAAGACTTTATCCATACCCATAGACCATATCATTGACTTTAAGAGAGCACAAAGTTGGATTGCCTTTGATATAGATAGTGAA